>LKNJ01004548.1:13923-30908 GCA_002120245.1 Maccullochella peelii
TCTCTCTCTCTCTCTCTCGAAGAAGAAGAAGAAGAAGAAGAAGAAGAAGAAGGAGGAGGAGGAGAAGAAACAGATTGATTCTGTCCTGTAATTAAGTGTGAAGAGCCATTTCACGCCCAGATAGAGGAGGAGGCCAATCAAAGTTCCATATGTGACATGTGTGTGTGCTTTTCCATCATTACGTGTGAATGACAGTATGTACATTTCCTGTGGTAAACGTGGTTGTGTGTGTGTGTGTGTGTGTGTGTGTGTGTGTGTGTGAAAGTGTCATGCCTGTAGAGAACCATTAGCCACAGTGTGACGACCATTTAGGCTTCACATCATAAACACAGAAACAGAGAGACACACACACATTGAGAAAATTAACTGGCAGCCACAAACGCTTCTCACAGGCGGAAAATCCCATCCCACCCCGCCGTGACTTTTCCCTGCGTGACGCCGCGGAACACAGAGCCGAGGGCGAGCCGACACTAATCCTTTTCAATTAAAATACCTTCACTGTTAAAGGGAAAACAGACATTAAAACACCTTCAGACCCTGATCAGACGGGACGCGGTTGGAGTGAGAGGCGTCTGTTTCCAGTTGTTTCATCGTGTTTTTGCAGGAGCACTCTGAACGCCTCGAGTTGAAAAAAAAACTGCCCGACGTCATTTGCCGCTTTGTCCAATCAGATGAATTCTGTGGTGGTAAGATATGTGAGTTTACTTCACAGCAAAATCACAGTTAGGCTAATGATGGGTGATTTGGTGGTCACCTAGCAACAAAAAAGCTGCAATGCGTTTTGCAACCTGCAAAAAGCGCTCTGTCTGCTCAGGGCCAGTATTTCTGAGTGATTTAGCAGTGTGGCAATGCAATATGCTAACCTTTGCACAACTTTTGTTTTAAATGCAACTTGTAAGGTAAGAATTGATCGTTGTGTTTGTTTCAGGATTGAATCAGCACTTAATGAGGAGAATATGACACCAATAAAAAGTAAGAATCCAGCACTTCATTTCAGCATTTTTTAAAGTAAAGTATCCATCCATCCTTCGCTAACCCCTCTTGGTTTCTTTAGGCCACTGCTCTTACCCTCTCATCCATCAGTCAGTCAGTCTTCTTTCCACCCAGCATCTGTCTCTTCTTCTTCTTGCTTCTCAATCACGTTTCCTCCTCTGGACACTAGTCCTTTTATCCTCTTTCTTTTCTACCTCCATCTCTCCAGCATCAATCGGCCTTCTCCATGCAGACTGGTGCTGAGGCTTCATTATGCTCTTCCCCCTGCTCTCATATTTATTTCATAGCTAGCAGGCTTGGGAGGAAGCAGGGCCCCGCTGGCAAACGAAAGGGTGAATTTCCACATGCATTATTCTCACGATGAGCCGCCGCAGGGCTCGTCACAGCCCGAGAGGCCCCGCGGCGCCCGAACAGTACGCAGACGCATATGGACACAGAGATTTACAGGAGAGTGCATGGGAATTTGCACATTATAGAGACACATGCAGAGGTACCATCTGTCACACATGAACACATGGTGAAGAGAAAAGTTCACCTGTCCTCGGTCGAGCACCCACACATAAATAAAATATCTACCAAAGAAATGTATATTTGTTGGTCTGTCGTGTTCATGATTCATGAGGTTTCAAACATTCATTCAGGGGAACAGAGTAGATTTAAACCTGCTCACTGGCAGGTGATGCATCAGTTGTCATCTCAGAGTTCAGATTAACCTGTTTTGTCCTGCTGTATGTCCCCTAATGAAAAAACATTAACTCTTAGCATCCAATTAAATCAAAGCTTGCTTCCTTTCCATAATCATACTACTGGAATCAGCAACTTACTCTTTCCAGTGACAGTGTCAGCAGATCTGCTCACCTTCCACGTAGTATCACTGTTTTAACTGATACAGAGCTGCCGTTTGGCTTTGATCTGATTGGCTCATGGGTAACGTGAACAAGGTGTGAGAACAGATAATACCAAAAAGTCCTGAGCATCAATAAAATGCTAATTTCAGGTCAATAAGGATTTAGGCTTGAAAATAAGCCCTCAGAATGTAGAATATATCAAATTTATTTCATGTTATTTTAATGTGAAATGGTTCCATATTGCAGCTTTAACTCATTTCTGGCCAGGTGATATTGAATTGTGTTTCAGAGTGTGTGTTCGATGCAGAGAAGGAATTTAGGATGACGCGCACACACACACCCACACACACACACACACACACACACACACACACACACACACACACACAGCCTGAGAGAAGCCTTTCCTCCCTCAGCAGAACCGAACGTCTTTTAATGGAACAAATAACAGGCCGTCACGCCATTTTTTCGCAGGGATATCTGCATGTAAAATGTTCCAACATCCGTGTAAAATGCCGGGTCTGCTGCTTTCTCTCCCCGATGATGGAACATTTAAAGACCCCGTAAAAAGGCCCGACATCCCTAACGAGCCAGAACGAAAACCGAGAAGAAAGGCGAGGAGAGGAACAGGCCACGGGTGAGCAGCCCGAGTCCCTATTAACCTTGTAAATGATTCAGGCGGCGGGCTGGAAGATTGAAGCTCTGCCGCTGTTTATTTAACAGACAGAGGGATGATATTCAGAGTCGGAGGAGCTGTACAGAGTGCCCTTCAAGATGCTGCAGCTAACAGAGTATTGACAGGCCTCCACAGCCAATTACCAATGTTAACACACACACACACACACACCAACCATTGCACTCACATGTGATCACACACACACACATCCATACAGAGCCCTGGAACAATAGGTCTTCCCATCTGACCACCAAACCTATAGTCACACACTCACACATACACATGTCATTATGTTGTTATCGGATTTGACTTCTTTTCTCTCTCTTTTTAAAAAAATGAACAAATCAATTTTAACCAGCTTTAAACCTTTACTTTAAAATGCATCAAAATGATGAGAAACATGCTCAGATCAGCTGGAGTCCCTTCAAATCATTTAGGATTATTAAAGGGTCTTCATCAAATTTCCCAATTTCCACACAATTATTTATTTGAATGAGTCCTTCTTATGTTAAAATGACCAACCCTGTGTTCACACTGTGAGCTTCTCTGTTCTGTCAGAAGCTTAAATAATAATAGTACATCTGTTTAAAGCACGTATGGTTATTTTCACGCTGTTTTATCTAAGGAGAGTAGCAGTGCCATTGATTCAGAGGAAGCTGCCGTGTTTGTGCTCATACTGGTGAGGTTAAAGGTCAGGGGTCAGAGGATACAGCTGGAGCCACACATATCCACGTGTGGTAATAAAACAGCACGAGAGCAATCCACACTGTAGATCGATGAATTAACTGGAGGCACTCTGCTTGACCTTTGATCAATAACCAGAAAGTCCACTGGAGTATTTAATCTCACAGCGCGCTGTAAAATTGTACTTGCAAAGAATTCAAACTTGCTTGAGAAAAATAGTCTAATAATGTATCAAGTATTTCTTTATTCTTCAGTTGTCAGACTCACAAAGGGGCACTGCAACATCTGAGCTGGAAAGTACAGCACTGACAAGCTACCGAAGATTGTGGAGAAGTCAAAATCAAGAAAAAACAGACTTAGTGAAAAAGATAATTATAAAAACGTTCTTGCACTGAAGGTTTTGTGCACCGCAGCCAACAGGCAGAAATCTCCAAACAACTGCATTTTGACAAAAAAGAAAGGTATGTTAGTGTCGTCTGTGATGGATTACCGATCATCAGTATGAGTACTGTAAAATATACGCATGGTAATGAACCGTGTGAATCACTGGGTCGGTACTTTCGTCAGACCTAAATTCGTCACAATGAGATAAAACATGAAATTGGTGCAAATTGTACGCCACTGAAGCGTCGTGTTTAACCTCAACAGCTTCTCCTCTGGATGGGAAGTGTTACTGCACAGACCCAAAGCATACCCCCCCCCCCCCAACCAAACAAGAACCAGAACCAGCATCACTGAAGATCAGCACTAAATAAACAAATACAGACGCAACTGCACAATACCAGCTTCCCAAAACCTCCAAAAAGACAGAGTGAAAGAGAGAGAGTTCAGTTGCATGTCTCCCTCTACTAGCTGGCTTAAGTGTCAGTCGGAATAAACTGCCAAAAACAGAGAGAGAGGGGGGGACTAAAATTAGATGACAGCAAGAGTGAAGTTGAGAGGGAGATGTTGAGGTAGAGACAGATATGAGACATAAGAGCGTGAGATCAAGAATTTGTAAAAAAAAAGAAAAAAAGAAAAAAGAAAGACATGAGGGATGTATGTGTGTGTGAGAGAGTGCCAGGGTCTGATCTATTCACATGTTGCCAGTGAGAACTACCGAGGTTTTGGAAGAAAAACCCAGCAACCAAACAACAAAAACAAGAATGCGCTCTGAAATTTCTATACACAAGTCTCCATTGACATTCAGAGAGTGTCCCGGAGAGGAGCTCAGAGCCTGGGGGGGCTACAGAGAGGGATCAACAACTCATCCAAAGTCCGGTCTATCTCTGTTGAAATGAATCAGATCAAATCCATGAAGCTAGCCGACAGTCCAGATGTCAACCAAAGAGGAACATCTGGCTTCTAAAGTCAAAGTGATGGCAACTGATCTAATGAATGTTGGGAAGTTTGTTTCTTGGACCTTGGCACAGACATGAAAGACGTTTCATTTAACTGTATAGACAAACAAGTGACAGACTTGAACTTTATTAAACAAGATAAACTTGGAAATCAGTTTTTCTATATAGTCTGCAAGGCAGTGAGGAGTGAGAGTGCCTATTACTCTGTGGGGTGCCGTCTAAAAATAGTGCTGCATGGGAACAAATTCAGGATCTACTAACCTATTAGAAACCAGAAATCTGGGATGTGCTGAGTAATTAGCAACCAAAAATCCAGGATCCACTAATTTAATAGGAACCAACAAGTCCAGGATCTACTGACTCATTAGACACCAAGAAGTATTTTCTAACTGAACCTGCTCAGTTGGGCGGTAACACTTGATCAGACTTATTCCAGTGTATTAACCTGCATGTTAACCTACTGACAACCACAGAGAGGTAGTCTCCATTAACCGTCACGTACAATTAAGTACTGAAGAGCACCATGTAAAGTTCAGGACATTCAAGAAAACAAAGCACCTAAAAATGAGCTCCTGTTCCGGTCCTAATGGACTCTATTGTTCCCAAACCGGCTTCCCCAAAGCCCTAAAGCTGGGGTCGTTTGCTTCCACGACAGTTAAACAAAATCAATCATTGCAGAACGAAGAGGTGTGCTCAGTTTGCTTACCTTCAGTGTCCAAACCACAGGAGGAGGAGGAGGAGGAGGAGGAAGCAGGGCGGGTGGAGCAGCCGGCACAGCAGGGCAGCACCGAAAAAGAAAGACATTTAATCAGAATTAGAGTGAGAATGGAGCACGTTTGGAATTTTAAATGCTCAATGCTGTAAACCAGGCGGGAAAGAATCACCAACCAACAGCCAAACACAACTAAATCCTTTAATCTACTCCACAGCTGACCAATCAGCATCTGGAGCCACCACACTAACTGGCTGTTAAAGCAGCGACAGCAGCTGCTGTGTTACTCAGGTGAAGCAGTTAGTTTGGCAGGTAATCAGCCATGACTGATTCTGGTTGGCTGTTTGGGGAACTGGGAGTTTTGGTGCCTGTGGTCAAAAATGTTAGTTTCCTGCCCTGACTGCAAATGATTCAGACTTTGCATGTACACACACACACACACACACACACACACACACACACACACACAGGAGGTCATTTCCGTGGCAAAAGTGTCCCCACTGTGTCAGTGTGGTGTCGTTTCCATCCCAATGATACTGGCCATCTGGGACACTGACTGGACCACACACACTGATTATGACTGCTGGCGACACAAACACACAACACAGAAGGGCTCTGCCACTTTTCTCACATTTTAATTTTAAATCCTTCACTGTTTCACAACAAAAAGCAAATAAAAACAACTGAAAACTATTCTCGTCCCTCTGTTAGATGATCCATACTGACTCCAAAGCACACGTGCAGCAGCAGCAAAGGTCAACGCCACTGCTGCCAATACCGTCCTTCTCACATTAAAATATCACAAAATGTCCGCTCACATAGCTCAATACTGACACGAAGCAGGAAGACATGCCAATAATTTAGGCATAACTCGTGGTGCTTTCAGGAGATCATTTGACACACAAAAGAAAAGAGAGAGAAAAAAAGATTAAGTGAACAGTCACATGGCCTCAGACAGACACGTGTGTGACCTTTAAGACCAGGAACAGAGGTGGTAAACAAGCCATAACCAAAACCCCAGACCCCATAGCAAGTCTCCCTGCTCTCCTCCAGCTTTGTTTTCATTCAGTCAGAAGAAGCAGCACAGTATCGAGTTGAGAAAACCTTCCAGCGTTGAATGAGGCCTTTTTGAGGAATTGTAGTTAATATCCAGTGTTGCTTGACAAGACAAACACCCAGAAAGGCAAACATGCATATCAAGTGATCTGCGTACAATCATGATACAATTATGGGGTTGAAAGGTTTGATGACTATTGAACTTTGGCTGCAATCCCAACTGATTAACTACATTTTAAATTATATAGCAATGTCGATATCAGAAATCAATATTTGTTTTTTTAATTACACTATGTGTAATATGTGAAAGTTGTTATGTGGAGAATTCTCACCAACTCTGCAGCTCTACTGAACTTTAAAGCCTCTTTCAGCTCACTGTTTTTCTTTTCCAGCCAACAAACTCTGCTCTCATCAATCCCGTTTCCAGCAGCAGCAGGCAGCTGTTTTTGGTAAAGAAAGAAATTCTGACAAACCCAATGTCCAGTAGCTGCTCAGCAGCAAACAGCAGATAGACACAGTTAGAGACTAGCTGAAGAAAGTGGAGCATCTGGCAGTTAAGAGTTGGTGGAGACCAAACCAGAGCTAAACGAGAGGGAATACTGGACTTAAATTCATCAGGTGGCACAAACATGACTCCAGTGGAATGATACTGTTGCCCTGTGTCTGTGGAAGTAGGTAATTGTTCACCTAAGCATAACCAAAACCATTTTAGAAGGTGATAATATGTCAGTGTTGTATTTGTACCAGGTACACTGTCCCCAAGTGGCACATTTCACCAGTTTCACTGATGCTTAATTTTAGCATCTTTTTAGAACAATAGTAACTGTAAATAAAAATATGACCAAATGTTGTTTTGCTTTATGAAATAATGCAGAGAAGCATTATCGAGTAGCGTCTGCAGTCTTCCTCTCAGGCTGCACAAGGCCCCAAGAAGTTCCAGCAAGAAGGAAAGGCAGCCTGTATGCAGCCTGAGAGGCAAAGCCCAGGGCAACACGATTCAGTAAGCCCTCGTTGCTGCTGATAACCTTACTGCTGTGAGCTCATGGTAATAACATTTTAATGCTCTCAGACCTTCTGTCATCAGGACTGGATGTAAGACGAGAACGCTGAGAGAGACTAGTAAAAGTGTGTGTGTGTGTGTGTGTGTGTGTGTGTGTGTGTGTGTGTGTGTGTTCCCAGCGATCCACTGAGAACACCTGGATGATACGTATGTTAACGTGTCCATTCACTGAATAGCTAAGTAGACTACCAGAGCAGTCGCCCCAAAATATTGTGTATTCCTTTTCCAATAAGTGTGGATGAAGAAGGGATTAGTTTGCGGCAGCAACACATTTGCTAAATATCTGCTGGATGTTTGTAACGAGTATTCGGAGCAGTGTGAGAGGGCTCGTTAACAGTGGATGGAGGAGGGAAACGAGCTAACGCGTTACTGACGGGCCCTGGATCTTCAGGGGCACGACCAAGGAGAGAGAGAGAGAGAGAGAGAAGAGTTTCACTGCCTCGAAGCAAAGTGAATCTGATCAAAATGCTGATTGTAGTACTCTCTCTCTCTCTCTCTCTCTCACACACACACACACACTCCTACCTCTTTCCCAGAGGCAGGTAGATATGAGAAGTGTTAGCGTTAGCCCATCACTAGCCTCTATTGGTCTCAGAGCTGTCAATCATCTAGTCCAAACACCCACTCCCCCCTCATATGGACAGAATCCATCCAATCCACACACACACACACACACACACACACATTTGACCACCAATGTCAGTCAACTGAGACCTGTACACACCTGTCTCTAGCTTGCTTTCAATCATATCATCCCCTCAGCTGACACACAATCAACAGGGGGATTCAGGGGTCAGAGGTCATGCAGGTGAGGAGTAGGAGGAGGAAGAGGAGGAAGACAAATGGTTGGAGAGCAGGAACGTGAGAGTCCGGGTTGTTTACAGAGTTTATTCTCACTTGACCCTCTGGCGGTCACGTTGGAGGTCACCTGACACGATCAATAGCTAAACCAACAGTGGGGAAATAGTGTGCAATGTCGAGCAGAGGGGGTTGTGTGCTGAGTCGTACCCGAAGACAATTATAACCCAACTTTTTAGCCTCTTTTTGCTCATAGATGGTGCTGCAGCACATTTATGATCGAGTGTCAGAGCTCTCATCAGCAGCCATCTTCAGCAAACAAGCTCTGATGAACCCGCTGCACGCTACCTGAACACACACAACAAGTTTTTCAGCTGGCTTTTTATAACTTTGGGGTGAGGCATTCGAGGAAATTCGGTGGATTAAAAACAGGACAAAAAATAAATAAAAGAGAGAAATAAGAAGCTGGGAAACAGCTGCTGTGAAGCCAGTGAATCATAGTAAGGTGTGTGTGTGTGTCACAATCACAATCAATAGTGGATTTTCACAGCGGTGTGTGTGAAACGGGTGTCATGGCCGCCAGGGGGACAGAGGGTGTGCGACATGCATTTCTACGCTCTGTGGGAGTCACTAAAGTCCTGTTTTATTATTGTGTGTGTGGGCATCTCAGTGTGTGCTCACGCAGTTGTGTGTGTGAGTGAAAGCAGGTCAATGCATTTCTTGCAAAGTGCCACTGTGAGTTTCTATACAGTGACAGCCATGTCATTTCATTTCATTTGAAGGTTTTTTAATGGTGTGTGAGTGACTGAGTGTTTGTGTCGTCTGTGTTTATTTGTCAGCTGTATGTCACTAAAAGCATGTGACCAGATTTCAATTCAAGTCGGAGCAGTTTTAGGAGGAGGAGCAGAGTAACAAGGAGGAACAACAAGGAGGCTTTAAATGTGACAATGTGATCAGTTACAAGCACTTAATGGTAAAGTAAAACTCTTTACTGGTCTGGTTTCTGGTGTATTTTGTCCTGATTCAAAGACAATGTATAATTAAAGGTAATGCTCTTCTGCCTAAAGAGAGTTTCTGTCATTTTCACTGTTTATTGCAAAATATTCTTTCACCACTATAAATGTCATCTTAACCAGTCGACACTCAATCTGGGAAATATATTTCGATGGGAGCTTGAAAAGAGCATTTTATAAACTGCTGTAACTAAAACATCATCGCAACCAAATGTGGTACTACAGCAAGACAATAAATGTACACAGCCCCCTCTCAGCGCTCATTACTTATTCATGTGACATTAACTTTGACAAGTTTATACTTGCACAGAGCTGAAATATTAACACACACACACACACACACACACACACAGGTATGTACATAAATCCTGGCAACTCATCAGCAGAAATGTCAGAAATGTGTTTTGATCCACATCCAGATAAACATTTCTTGAGATTTTCTACTGATAAAATAAGATGTTTTGAGGTCCTTTCTACTTATATACCAGTGTGTGTGTGTGCACGTGCTCTCATCATTTATGCAATACTCTGTAATTGTGTTTGCACTGTAACATTTACAACCATACTACCAGAACACACACACACACACTACTCTATAGCCACTTTCCTAACACACTCCACACCAAATCGATGACCCCAGAAACCCTGTAAGTCCATGTAAAAACACAGAAACCAGCGATGGGACTGCGAGCTGCTCTCGTCTGAGTCCAGAGAGCAGATTAGCAGGCTAGCTGCAGCATTAACAAGGCTAACCTCATGCATAATTGAGGAGCAGTGTTCTTGACCCAGTTACACAGTGGGTGAGATGATCACAGCAGGGAGGGCTTCTCATTAAATATCAGATATCAGCCAATCGGAGTGCTTCACCCTCTGACTTGAGTGTGACTGATGACGCCGGCTGCTGGCTGCGGGACCGGTCGATGCTGCCCTGACGGTCTATGGGAGGCACTAATGAGGCTTTTTCATCTGATTTCACACAAATACCTGGTAGCATGATCCTCATTGTCTGTGTCAGTAAAGATGCTTAGTCCCAGATAATCATGTAATCTGCAGAACAGTAGCTGTTAGATCTAGAAGATAAAATGATTTCATCGAATTATCAACGTAAATTTCCTGCAGTTTTCTGCAGCATCTGTGTGAATTTAATTTTCTTATCATCAACAAATCCCATGAAAAGACTCAAACCAACAATGAATGTATCCTGCTAACCAGTGTGTTAGATAAAAAATTATTTTAAAATGAAACAATATATTTCAGAGCCATTTGGGCCAACGGGCTGGGGGTGGTAATATGTTTATACTGCTTATAAATGCTAAATAGACGGACTAAAAGTAAAGTGTTGCCCTGTTAATGAAGAGCAGATAATTCAACCAAAGTTTAAAAATGAAATCATCTTTTTTGACAGCTTTTGGTTAGTTATCCGGGGGTTATTTCTCAAAAAGAGAAATGTGCATTTTTATGAAAATACCCGTCAAATATTGTACGATATGATGTCGCAGTGGCTCTTGTACTGCAGTTTGTAGACATCTATATCTTTATTTCTTTTCATTCCTTCCCCTACATCCATCGTTGCTGCTGCTCCCTCCCGTCCTCCACAGTCTTTCTACTTTTTCTATCTTTCTTCCCATTTTTTATTTTTATTTTCTGCCCTCAGTCTCTCTCATCTGTGGAGAGACTGTCACTGCCTGCAGCCACCGCACTGTGCATGACCGCAATCTAAACTGCTGTTTCACTACAATGTTGTGTAGTGAAATGTAATTGTGTCACGTATCCGTGTTTATGCAGGTGTGTGTGTGTGTGTGTGTGTGTGTGTGTGTGTGTGTGTGTATGATGGGGTCATTGTTGTGGCTGATGGTCCATCAGACAGGTTGAGGATCAGTTATTCTGGTCCACTCGGCTGTGTGATTGGCTGTTTAACCAACCAATCAAACACCAGGCCATCAGTGCCACCAACACAGGACTCTCCCTGCGTGTGTGTGCGTTTGATCACACAGTGTGAATGTACATGACTGCATGATGTATATACACTTTGAGAGTGTGAAGACGCCATAAATCAGACTCTGTGTTCGTGTGTGTGTGTGAGAGACCCCCTGTCCTTCGACGTCACCTGGCCGACCCGGAGGTGAGTCCATTATTTTCTACACTGGTACGCTTCAGATGTCAAACCATGGCCACTCACTGAGGTAAAGAATGCAAGCCGGTGAAGGTCAGAGGCAAAGCACCGGGCCCATGAATCTGTTGTTAAATAGAGCCAGTTTCCTCCCAGCAGCCGCCGCACCTGAGCATGGAAGACCTGGAGAGATCCGATGCTAAGATGAGGAAATAAAACCCCCGCATGGCATGCATGCATTTAGTTCAATTACCAACTTAATGAGTAACCTGTGTTTCTGGAGCCACTGTGCGACAGTGATCCCTGCAGGAGACGGTCCACCCAGGACAAACGAGAGCGTCGCTCATTTCAGCAAATCCTCCCAAAACAACGTTTACGTTCAAGAGACGAAGCCCTGTAGCAGCCGTAGTGTATACGACTCTCGGAAGTCAGGTGACTAGTATTATTATTATTATTGAGCCACAAAGGGGGACAACAAAACATGTGACTTTAACACGGGAGACTGCCGTATGCTGCTGTACGTTTACCCCTGACCACGAGGCTTCAGATCATAACACAGTTGTATATTTGAAATGGCGACGTTGTCTTGTCTTTAGTGGCGTCAGATCATAAAACACTGATGTGTGATGTTCCAGAGGTCATGCACCAACAACGCTGTGGACTCCCAACTTTAAGTTTCTGTCTTTCTTCTATCAATCTTGGTGATATTTATTAAATAAATTCCATGAAACTGAGTTTGGTACTTCCTCTGATTATGGATTTTTTGGCCTGTCCCTCTCATACGGAGCTTCAGTACCTCAGCAGTCAGTAGTAAAGCATTAGCATGCTAGCGGGACAGAGATCAGCATGTTTTCTGGTGACTGACCTGACTGCAGGACCTCAATTTACCCAGAATGCCTTGTCCACACGAACAATGCTTTTGTGTGTGTGTTTGGATAAGCCAGGTCTACAGCTGGGTTTGTTTACATATTTACTCAGGGGTTTGTGTGTTTAAGGCCACAGCTGTGTACAGTATGTGTGTGTGTGTGTGTGTGTGTGTGTGTGTGTGCTGATGAGGATCTGTGTTTGTGTTTAAATTGGCACAATGTGTGTTTGTGGGTATGTCTGCACAATGTGTGCACATACACTACTGTGTGTGTGTGTGTGTGTGTGTGGTGAAGGTCATTATCCCTGCAGGTTAACAGAGGGGCAGCTTCTCCTCCAGTATTGATCGTTTCCAATAAGCTGCTGATTGATCAGCTGATCGAGGTGCAGTGTGTTTACTGTGCAGAAGAAATCTGCACAGAAAATACGAAAAGGTTCAAGTCAATTAAAGAGTGTTCTGAGCATTTAATTGCTTTTAAATTAGACTTTTTATTTGTAGGAGAAAAGTTTCACCAAACCCTCGCTGCAGAAAATTTGCATGAACAAGACAAACAAGTTATTTTTTTCTCATTATAATCTTCTTAAAATGAGAAAATAACTAATCAGGTAGAGATGATTCATCTCGACTTGACTCTACTCAAGATTACAAATGAGAAGTTTCTCTACAAATGTATTTGGATAATTTTGTTAAACAGATTAAAAATTTGGCAATCAAGTCTAAATTTCCTCGGCTTGGAGAAGAATGGACCATAAAATCAGCATAAAGAGTATAAATACCACATCTGTTCATCTTTAAGAGTCATCATGAAACCTGCTTTCTAAGACAAATAGGACATAAAAAGTGTTAGTGCTTTTAAACAAAACTCATTATTGCTCCGGTCTTATAAAAAAACACAAGCTGCATTAAACTGGAAATAAATGAACGACACCCTGCAGGCAGATCAGAGGAATGAGGTTTGAAGAGTGAGCTGGAGACGAGATGAGGCTGTTGAGGTGAATATTATCGTCGGCATCGCCTCCCCTGAAAAGACATTTGAACAGAGAGTAATGGATGTGGAGGCGCGCTTGTTTCATTACATGTTGTCAGCACAAACAGCAGCAACGGCTCTCCTGACAGCTGCAGAGGAGAGAAACTGACACCGAGGTTAGCCTGTTTCATTACTCCTTCTCCTGATAGAGCCGTTTGACTAAACACGCCGCTGCTGCATGGAAACCTTACATCTCACCTTCGTATGTGAGGTCCACGTCAGACCACGAGACGGCTGTTCCACCATCAATCTCACTTTTTCACAAATCTTCTAGAAATTAGGATCAAATGTCAAACTACACTTCAAACTAGTCATAATTAATTTGTTTAAAACAATTGAATTATTTAGTCAATAAAACAGCGGTCTCCTGGGTGAAAGTCGGGTGTTGTTTGACCCACGTGGACACCGGACTTCCGCCTTTGCTCCTGTCATAAACACCACGGCCACTAGAGATCGTAAATATGGGTCGTAATAAGCTGCTGAACAGACGACCTATATGGCCGGATTTTTGGGGAGGACGGTCTTGCCAGACAGAGAAACAATGGGCTGAAACTATAAACACTATAAAGCTCCGTTCAGCTGATGATTCACTACCAGAGACACCAACACGCTGTTTTCACATCGTCATTTCATACACTCATAAAAATATCAATCTTCATCCAACACAGTGCTACTTTTTAACTTTGGAACTTTGGGTATCCTCAAGCAGGTTGCAGACAGACAGAGGAGAGAGCTCCCGAGCTGATCTGCCACGGAGCAACACTTCCCTGTAGAGGTCACGCTAGCTTTGTTGTCGAGACGAAACACCAGCAACAAGTCTGCACACACAACTCCCACTTGATTTGTCTTCCTCGAACTGCTGAAGCCTCACATCAGTTTCACATAAACTTTAGAACGCATTTATTGCACAGAATGAGGACTGTAGAGTTCCTCCTCAATGTCTTGCACTGCTTGACCCATTCTAGGGACTTCAATTCAGGATCTTTCTGTCCCTGCAGTTTAGACTTTTACCGTGCTTTTTAAAAATCTGTCTCTTGTGAGTCCCCCAACATAAAGGAAGTGCAATATGAAATCGCTGGATAATCCCTTTAACACCTCGGCACTGGAGACCTAGGACTTTTAAGAGGAGGTGATATTTAATCACTTAGTTAGTTGGTAATAGTAAAACATTAGTAAAATTGCCTGAGACTATGAAATCAGCCACATCCCTCTGTAGCTGAACATCTGGAAAACAGTAAATATATAACTGTGTCTAACTCAATCAAAATCTCTTTGTACTTTTTCAGCCCTACATGTTCACTTCTGTTATTTTATGTACTTGTATTTCACTATTGTATCATTGTATGATCTCTTATCTCAGTCGCACTTCAGTGTGAAGACAGGCGTGAGTTTTATTCACTCAGTCAGTGCAGCTTGAACAATATCAACTTGAAGCGCACTCACAAACGTCAAAACCATCAGACAAAAGCGTGTTTTTAATCTCCTGAGCAGGTGAGCTGAGCTGCCATGTGACGAGAATATTTTTTACTCTGATGAGACCTTTTCAACCAAACAGCCTGACGCACCGCTTTGGTAGAATTAATAACCGACACACACACAATATTGCTGTCACACACACACACAGACAGTATTTGTGTGTGATAGAGCTTGTTAGCAGACATGTTGTCTTGTCCATCAAGCATCTCCAGCCTCCCACTCCCTCTGACCTTTAGTTTAATTAACAGCCTCTCTCTCACTCAAATTACACTGCAGCCCCACCAACACCTGCGTGTGTGTGTGTGTGTGCAGATTTATTTAAATGGGAATATACTGCTTGTCATGTTAACCCGACTGTCCTCCATAGGTTTTTGCCGCGTTGCTATGGTAACTGAGCTGCACTGACTGACATGCACAAACAAATAGAAGAGCAGCAGGTGACAGAAAACAGCCAGTGGTCAAAGGAAGGACATACATTTTAAAAACACATTTTGTGCGTGTTTATAAAACTACGGTGCATTTGTCAGCAGTTGAGGAAGGGGTGCTCTTTGAGAAAAGCAAAGCGTTCCAGTGCTGCAGAGCACATTTCACAAATAAGATGCTGATGACGTGCTGCTGAAGTTCCCAGCCAGTGTCTCTTGTGAATGAATGAAGCGGTCTGCTTGTGACTCCTCGTCACAGGTCGTTTCCTTTGTTCCATTTTTCAAGAGAAAAAAAAATCAAAAAATGAGAGAAAAGCTGAAAAAACAAACATCCTGGTGAAACATCTTATGACCCTCGAGATTAATCTTGGAAAACTGTGGAGGGTCCTGAGGTTAGGAGACACGTGCATGCCGTGTTCTCATGGACACATGTTGCAGCAGATGTTTACAACAATCATTTTACTTTCAGTCCTCCAGGTCCATCCCACAGTGCACCGGGGCACAGCCTCCAAGGACACCAGATGATGCTTGTTGTTGCGCAGGCAGCCAACCACAGGTTAGGGAAATCATCAGCCATATGTGAAAAACGTACTTAACTTTATTAACATATTCAACAATATTTACTTTGGGAAAGTTCCAGTTTGCCACAAATAGTCTTGAGCTTTTTTGAAAATGCTGCCTCTTCAATGCCAGAAAAACAACAGGGTTTGTACAACTTTTTAAGAGTAAGATTCAAGCACTTTCAAGGTATCTAAACCAAAAATCAGACTCTCGAAGCCTTTAATATAACTATAAACGCCAGGAGACAACAAAAACATGACGACGGGATCGCTTCATTTCAAATATTGAAAGATTTTTGAAATGTTTCCATGAGTGACTGTGTCGATGATGAAACACCAGATTATGTTGAAAATCAAGCACTTTTCAAGGACTATATTCAAATTCAAGGTCATTATACCATCCCAAAATGTCTTCGCAAGGATGTGATGGTGAACGGTCGTGATTCACATCCTGTCTCACTGTCAACACTTTTTTAAAATCTTCCCTCAACCTTAACCCAAAAGGTTTATTTGCCTAAACTCAACCAAATAGAGGAAGAAGAGCAGAAACCACTCGTGAGTTGTTCTTGAAACGGTCACGTGGGTCATTTTGAAAGATACTGACAAGCAATCGATTTTGTCATTTAGGTTTTCAGACTTACGTCCTCCACTGTCGGCTGTTTAGCAGCTCTCTGTGTCGGCACACTCCACTGTTGGACAGCTTTAGGGATTCACAGCAAACCAGCTGAGAACCCTTTGATATAAAATTCGGAAGTGAAGTGGAGTGTCATAACTCCATCACAAACAAGTGAAGAAATAAACCTGGGCCCAGACTCAAGCGTCAGAAAATAATAAGAAATATGAATTAGAAGAAGGCTTTTAAAGCTGGTAGCTGGTAGAAAAGATTTGCCTCCATGTTTAACCAAAGTTTCCAAAACTGAGTCGACTTTAGACACAGAAACAATGGCAGCCAACCGCTCCACCATCAACTTGCTTTCTGAAGCAGAAACCGAGTTGTGAGCGGCGGCTGTGAGTCACAGACGCAGCAATCTCACCTGGAAACATCCTCATCTGGCCGCTGTAATTAGCTCGCATACTGAGTTTCTCTGGATCAGCTAAACAACACATTTTCTCAACCAAACTAGACTGTATCACACACACACACACACACACACACTCTCATTTCCTGCATCGAAACAATCATCATCCATCCGCAACAGTTATCGAGAGAAACCAAAAGTCATTCAGCTGAAATTGGAGAAAAAATGTGTTTTTGTCCGTAATTAGAGTCCTGGTGACTAACAGGCATCGATTAGAGAGGAGAGGGAGGAGAGGAGAGGAGAGGAGAGGAGAGGAGAGGAGGAGA
>LKNJ01004549.1:0-41686 GCA_002120245.1 Maccullochella peelii
CCCATTCACACATACAACAATTTCAATAAAAGCATTCAATCATTCTAGTTTGTGTATTTCTTTTACCAGAACTGCATCCACCTTATGCTATCAATACTAGTAATGAAAGGACCTTCATTACAATGTCATTTGTTGTTTCAGAGAGCCAGAGAAGCGTGTGAGTGAAAAGAAGCCTGCAGGTTCAACATCTCCTCCTGCTGGCAGCCCCGCTCCCCCCACTGCCCCCTCTACTACAACAGCCTCAATACGCTCAGCCTACCTGCCCTACGCACCTGCCTTCAGTGTCCTCCTGCAGTGCCTCAAGATGGTACACACACACAGACACAAAATTATTGTATCCCACACACAGATAAGTTGCATGCACTTTGAACACACCCTGCAGATGAACTTCTAACAGATGATTACAGTGGCTTCCCTGCTATCTTTAAAGACATGAGCCATGGTTTATTTTTCTCTTGTAGGAGACAGATTGGAAGGTGCTGAAGCTCGTTCTCGACAAGCTGCCGTGGACGCTGCAGTACAAAGTGCTGCTCCTCACTTCATCATGCAGCTTGGACCAGCTCTGTTCTACACTCTGCTGCATGGTAGTTAAAATAAAGACACATGCATACAAATATGTACTTAAATAAGTCTGCAAACATGTGAATGACCAAATGTCACTATATGTTGCTAATTTCTTTGTCTGTGTGCTTGTAGGTGACGGATCGGCTGATCTCGGAGCGCTTGAAGAAGACCCCAGAGGGGTTTTCTCGCACTGATGTTCAGCTGGCTGTGGTTCCTGTCCTCACAGCGATCACCTCCTACCATAAGTACCTGGAGCAGTTGAGACAGGTACAAACGATAGTCTGTAGAAAGTAATAGTTGTACCGTCTGTGACATCACCAAGCTTGCATGTTGGGTTTACTGACTATCTAGTCAGATGTTTGGAGCAAGAAGATCCACATTTGGGCAACAACATCCCATTATAGCTGTTGTCTGTATACCGCATACCACCTTATTTCTTAGATTTACCTG
This sequence comes from Maccullochella peelii, assembly GCA_002120245.1. Lineage (NCBI taxonomy): Eukaryota > Metazoa > Chordata > Actinopteri > Centrarchiformes > Percichthyidae > Maccullochella > Maccullochella peelii. Next base: position 1,015 of record LKNJ01004549.1, read on the forward strand.
CCCCTCCACACATACATGGAGGCAGTCATTTTCATGCCAACAGCCCATGCAACTTTAATGACGTGAGTTAATGTCCTTTCCCCTCTACAGAGAGAGCTCGTTCAGTGCCTCGAGACTGGCCTCATTTACCGCTGTGCCAAACAGTGTGTGGTGGCTCTCACAATGTGCACGGTGGAGATGCCTGACATCATGATCAAGCTCCTCCCCGCTCTTATCGTCAAGCTCACCCACATCTCCGCAACCGTTGCCATGGCATCTCCTATGCTCGAGTTCCTCTCCAGTGAGCACCAAAAGTTTTTCTAAAAAACTTCTTCGTTCTTCTCTTAAAATGTTTTGTGCTATTGTTGAATGTTCAAGGTCAATTAGTCCCATCAACGTTTATCTGTCACAGAGGGAGCACAAAATAAGAAAGTGTTTGGTTGGTGTGTTCTAGCTCTGGTACGCCTGCCCCATCTGTATGCCAACTTTGTAGCTGAGCAGTATGTCAGTGTGTTTGCCATCTCTCTTCCCTACACCAACCCTTCCAAGTAAGTGCTCACATACACGCAAACACATGTGTATTCTCAGACGCACAGACACACGCTGACCTGTTTGTTTCTTCCATTCCCATCAGGTTCAACCAGTACATCGTGTCCCTGGCCCACCATGTGATCGCCATGTGGTTCATACGCTGCAGACTCCCTTTTCGCAAGGACTTTGTTCAGTACATCACAAAGGTGTGTGCTGGTTTGTCTTCCTACCTTTGTTAATTTTTTTTTATGACAAATTTTATTTTGAAATATATAATCAGCGCTGTAAATCAGAAAAGGAAAAAAAGCCTATATCCAAACTCACAACTTCCCCAATTTCTCATTCCCACACAAACAATACACATACAGTTCAGTACATACAGAGAAATGAGAAGAGAAACTCTACAATACTATGGGAAGGTATAAAAGCATAACTCCCTCATTGAAATCAGGGTGCTTCACCTCATCCTTTTGCTTACATATTTATAAAAGAAAGTTTCACACTTGAGGAAATATTTTCTCTCCTAACCCTCTCACCCAATCCTGTAAAGGATGGACTCCATATTTAAGTTCCTGAGAGTGATTTGTTCTCCAGTCATTATCAGATGATACCTTAAAGGAATAGCTTAGCTTAGCATAAAGACTGGAAGCAGAGAAAAACAACTGACCCTGAGGTTACCAGGCAACTAGCGGAGAAGTCACTGTGCCTGGCCAAGAAGTGCCTGGCCCCTAATCCCCTGTAAAACCACAGCTTCTTGTTTTTACACGTTTTTTTATGAATTAAACAAATGAGATATAACGTGTTACTTGGTGAACTTTAGAGGTGCTAGTAGGTGGATTTTGTTACCTTTGGACAGAGCCAGGCTAATTGTTTCTCCCAGTCTTTATGCTAAGCTAAGCTAACCGTCCCCTGGCAGTAGCTTCATATTTAATGGACAGGCTTATTTCCCAAAATGTCAAACTGTTCCTTTAAACCCTCTATAACCTAGTTTACATAACCTACTGAGGTCCAGTAGTAACAATGTGAAATTTAAATGATATGAGCCTGACCTTTAAATCTTTTGACATTATTTGAGAGTTGCTGCAGACCCTGTATTGACTTTCAATACATTTCAGTTTTGCATCTCTGTGTCTTCACATACACACCTTTGTCTACGTCTTCAGGGTTTGCGTTCCAACGCTCTGCTGCCATTCGATGATGGTCACGAGCAAAGTTCATTTCGTGCTCGAAGCACCAGCCTCAATGAAAGGCCCAAGAGGTAAAGCATATGTACACACACAGCTGAAAGTGCTGACGTACCAACCATCAGCACCACACACTGTCCCTGTGGCCATTGTTGTGCAAGAGGGTTGGGGTAGCCAAGGTAACAGGGGACTCAGCATGACTGGTACTGTGGCGGGATGGTTGCAATCACTCCTCTCAGGTTGCCATGGTGATCATTAGTTCATTTTATTTATTGTTTATGCTTTTTACATTCTGAAGTTTTTTCTTTTTCTCCCACGATTTCTTTTTAAATTCAAAATTCACTTCTCATATTAATGACATACAGGGGGTGGACAAAATAATATGAACACCGGTATAATACAATGTAATCTAAGGCCATAACCTTGCAGTTGATTGTAAATTTTTAGAGAGGTTTTGATTCAGCTCTGTAGATAATAAGTTATTGAAGCTTGTGTGTGTGTTGCTGTGGATTGTATTATATTGTCCAGGTGTTTGTTATTGTGTCCACCACCATATAGACGTACATACATGGCGATGGCATGAGGAAAGGCCTATAGCATTTGCTTTCTCCTGCCATCACTTCTTACCGTCTGTTTACAACCATAGTAAATACAGACTTCACATGTACACAAAGGGAAATACACACTGTCTTTCACACAGAGGTGTAAGGAAGTTTGTCTCAGCAAGGCGTCATTCTCATCTGTACATGGTGTAAATGTTTGTCGGTTGTCAGTGTCTTAATCGCTCTAACAACCTACGATAAAAACATCCAAAGTAAGTCGTTACAGCAAAATTAATCACAGAGAGAAGGAGGGGACTGAACAGGCGTTTCACCCGCTGAGACTCGGCAGACTAACTGGGCTGTGTCTGTACCACTCCTTAACAGATGTTGGCTGTGATGCACAGTTTTGTTGCCAACTGGAAAAAAAAGGATGAAGAAGAAGAGATTTAGCCATTTTTCTGTTGTTTGGGTGTTTCAGAGTAGACGGAGAGCTCTACAAAAATCACCTGGAGACACTAGTGTGGTAGTGTTAAAAAAAAAATGTAGATGTAGTCTTAATCTCGTAGTTAAACCAATATTTCCGAAACAACTACAAAAAGCCACCAATATTGTTTGAGACCACACTGCACTCTCTGGATGGGCCGTTCCCTAAAGAATCGATTACACTGCTTTCCCTTTTTATTTTTTGGCGTTTTTGCCCAGAAATTTGTGGCAGCTTTTTATCAAATCCCTTCTCCTCCTCCGTTGTGCAGTCACGCCTACACCCACACCTACTGATTTATTTAAAAAAACAAAAAAAAACACCCTTGCTGCCATTGCAATCGAGCACACTCCCCGTACCAGCTTCTCATAGTGATACATAGTGCCTCTGCTTACATCAGTTTCTACTGATTGTCCATATTAACTCACTTTCAGTGTTCCATATTATCATTCATCCAGTGAGCCATCCTGTCCTTGTGCTGCTCATTCATTGCCCACTGCTGGGTTGAAGTGCTGCATGTTAGATTTCACTATGAATAATTGTCAAGTAAATTTTATTTTTCTCAGCCTCTTTTCTCAAATTCACAATCCTTTTATAAGATGGAGTTACGGGAAACTTTAAAATTAAATTTGGGTATTCCAAAAGCCTCGATTTACCTTTTTTAAATCTATTGAAGTACAGTAATTAGTGTCTTGTCTAGTCCTTCATTGGCTCCCTCAGAGTTTTTAGTCCAGACCTGCTGTGCTCCAACCCTCAGGTTTAACCCAGCATTTCATTTTCAGTTGGATGAGTTGTTTTGTTGTTTTAACTTCCATTATGTCGGGCCTGTGCTGAGTCCATCCCTACTATTTTACTTCTCCTGTAATAGTCCTTGGCTTCACTCTGTACTTGTGTGAAATAATGTTTATTTTGTTGCTTTCCTGAATACTTTCTGTGTGTATTTTCTTTTCTGAGTAGCAGAAGCTGTTTTACCCTCTGCTGTAGCTTGTCTGTTTTTCCTTTTAGTAGATGTTTATGCTTTTTTTTTAATCCTCTTTTTCTTACTCCGCTCTCCTGTAATCTGATTCATAGAGTTCACTGCTGTTAATTTTCACCTTGTTTTGTTTTTCTTTCAATTCTTCATTTGACCCCTCCCCTGCCTGATGCGGTTGCCTGTTGCGGTGCTGCGTTGTGGTTGTGGTTTTGGGGGGTGGTCGGGTCATCCTGGATCCTTCCTACATTGCTCCTGGCCCCTCCCTTCTCCTGTGACCTCTGCTCTTTGACCTTTGTGGCCCTGTCCTCTGTACCCCCCCCCGCGTGGCGTGCGCCCTTTGGTCACCTGCTCATGTTGCTCTGCTGCTCGGGTGACGATTCCTGCTGTCTCCTGGTGTACCTCCACACACCACACTCTCCCCCCACACTCCCAAACCACTGCCACCCTCACGATGACCCACCCCATTACTGCCCACCGCCACCATATCGCCAACCCGGGCCCGTTCCTCTCGCCCTTCGCCATGGGTACTCATCACCGCCCAGTCTGCGGGCAGCAAAAGTGGCGAAGGCAGCAGCGGCGGTAGCCAATAGCAGCAGCTCTCCAGTTAAAGAGCTGAGGGACCTGTCAGCCATGGACGCTTTCCGCTCCCGCAGCATCAGTGTCTCCGAACACGCGGTTCGCAGGTTAGAGAAGAGCCTTCTGGGTAACCAAACAAAAAACAACAACAACCCAAACACTTTTTGCTTCCTCCATGGGATGGTTGATGGGGTATAGGGGTCATTGTCATGCGGGTCCGTTGGGCGGGCTTTGGGTGGTTTGTTGCCAGGGAAACCTGGAGTGGGTGGTGCATGCTGGAAGAACGTCTGTGTGTCGACCTTTTAGGTTTGTTTTGGGCTGGGATCATACACGTGCTGTTAGATTTTGTTTTCATGATTTGCTTTTGCATGAAGTGTTTTCAGAAGACGTCGGAAAACCTTTGATGTTTTTATGCTTGATTTTGCTCTAACACAGATTTTGCTTTTCATTTCATTTAATCTTAATTTGGCTTTGGTTTGACTTTTTTTTGTTTTGTTTTGCTGGGTGTATTGTTGACTGGTTTTGATTGGCCTAACATCAAATGAATGGCAGGATGGACTGGTGCCAAGCATGTGTATCCAAAGTGATGGGATCTTATCCTGATTGACAACAGCTGCAACCTACAACTCTGCCTCCCTTTTCCTGGTGGGAGGGCACTTCTGCTTCCTCGGCCAGTGACAGGGCCAATGGCTTTGTTTGCTTGCTTGACATATTTTTGTTTTGCTCCACTCACAAACATACACTGTGCTGCTATGACCATGGCAATCTCCTAGTGTGGGATTTTAGGACTAGCTGGGCTGATCTTTTAATGAACTTTTAAATGTTTGATCACATACTCAAATAATTTGTATCCACACACATATACACACAAACACCTGACTTATCTTCATACCTCTCTGCTTGGCTTGCTCAAGTGACTGACAGATTTATGATCTAACACTGCAGTTGTCAAATGTGGCTGCAGTGCCACTATATTGAATATGTCGTACCCCTCCTGCCCAACAGATGGCAGTAACAGCCCAGTACTTTAATGTTTGAAACTACTTAATATTGTATTTAATCTCAGAGTGAAACATGGAACTTTATCAAACTAAACAACTGCAGTGTAGGTCTGTTTAACCTGCTTCAACTGCTAAGTGGCTGCAAATCTGCTATCTTCTCAAACAGTTTCTGTCTCTTGAATGGTAGCACCTGAGTGACGAGTAAGATTGAAACCTGTTTCCTGGTGGACACTTCAGACAACATAACCATGTTTTCAGTTTTTACTATATATATAAGGTGACATTTCTTTCCTGAACTAAACTCTATGTGGCATTGAGAAATGACCCTAAACACATTTAGCTTTATTCTTCATGTTTAGTTGAGCTCATACATCCGTACGGACAGTTGTACTCTACTGTACAACTGTCAGTATGAAAAGCGCAGCACTGAATTCTTGCGAAATTATTCAGATTTACTTGAATTGTCTAAATTCAATGAAATAAAGCACAATAGATAGCAATGTGATGAATAATATTAGAAAGTGGTGAACACAGCACACTGTTTCGGTCGTGAGCGTTTCATGGTCATGTTGTTTGGAGTACGTGTCCACTAGACATCGAAATGAAAAATGAATCACTGTCAATGGAAGAATGGTAAGTATAAAATGTGTGGAATAGTTGTTAGTCACACACTGGGACTTGGTCTGAGTGAGAGATTTGTCTTTGTTCCTTCTGACAGAACTAATGAATCTACACAGCTATATTATAAATCTATCCTTAAACCTCTCGGATTTTCTTACTGTGTGCATATGTTTCCATTTTTAAACCAATTTCGTTTGCATTTGTGAACATACCTGAATTGGATTTTGTTTTGAGGATGTAATCTTGTAGATGTATGAAACCTTGACAATATTCATTCTCAGTTGAGATTGATTCCTGTTAGACAGCCCTCCCTCAACTGTTATAGTGTCTAACTGGAAACTGGAGATGGTTACAGAACTGAAAAGCTAAAGCAGTTTACCATGACAGATCCAACAAGGACAGATGTTTGTCTTGCATCGTTCTCTGTCTTTATTCTTCCCATAGTTGTTTTGTGCCTCATTTGTTCTGATATTTGTTTCTTTACAGTTTCTTTGTTTTGCTTTATGGTTCTGTCAGGATGAAGCATGAAAACAGTCTGCCTGTCTTGTATACGCCCCACTATGATGCACAAAGACATCACAGTGGGGTGCAGAGTGTTGTAAATTGCTCATTTTGAGTGTGTTTACTTCTGAGCAGCGAGCCAGCGTGGCCTTCATTTTGACTGAATTCCCGTCCAGTATCTTTTCAGGCCTGATTGAGACTGATGTTAACATCTGTAAAGGTGCCTTTAACCTTATTTGCCTGTGGAGCAGGCAGTGATGGTTGTTGTGGATTCAAGTAGGTGCTGCTCACTCTTCAATTAATACTAATAAAGAGATTTGGCTGCAGTGGAGACATTAGCGCACAGTTAAACACAATCACTCGCGTATATCTTCTTCAACTTCGCAGTGGCTTACTTAACATGTTACACCATAGATCCCTTCAGTCTCCTACGCTGAGCTTATTTGCATTTATGGAAATAAACGATGTGGTAGCACAGCTGACGAGGCCACTTATACCATGTCCCAGCGTGTGTCTGTGTTTTAAATGATCTGTTGGTGCATTTTGATGTGTGCAAATAAATGCTTGCGTTGCACGTGATATAGACAGAAACGTAAACATTGGTGTGTTTGCGTCTGTATATCAGAGCTTGCATGTCTGTGCGTGTGCACTGATTACATGTTAAAATATATCTGGAGCCTGTGTGCCTCCCTCTTCTTCCTCTGCCCTTCTCGCTGTTGTTTGACCTTCTCTCTGTTTCCTCCTGTAGGATGCACACCTCAACCACCACCTGCAGTCTGGGCTCCGCTGATGAAAACGCGGTGACTCCGGCAGACGAGGGGCTGAAGACTGTCCATCTGGAGCTGACAGAGACCTGTCTGGACATGATGGCACGCTATGTGTTTTCGAACTTCTCTGCCCTGCCCAAGAGGTTGGCAAGGATGTGTTGGTTTTTTTTTAATCAGTGTGTTTGTATGGTAGTTGGCACTTCACAATGGTGATGTTTTGTAAAAAGAAAGAGGCAGCAGTCATGGTTTTGTCCTCTTAGGTCTCCCATCGCAGAGTTCCTTTTGGCGGGGGGGCGCAGTATGACCTGGCTGGTGGGAAACAAGCTGGTGACCATAACAACCAGCGGAGGCGTCCGAACACAAGCGCTGCTGGGTCTGGACATGGCTGAACGACTGGGAGGAGGAGGGGAAATGACGAGGTGATGCACGCTCACACACACAGAAAATTACAAAAACAAAATCCTTACATTTTTAGCCACGCTAGCAGTGTGACTCTAGGGATGCCATGGTCAGTTTGTCTGTCTGTTCGTCGGCCCACCATGTTGGTCCAGACTGAGATATTGCAACAACTATTAGATGGATTGACATGAAATTTGGTCCAGACAGCCATGTTCCCCTGAAGAGGAATTCTAATGACTTTGGTGATTCCCCCTTATCATCAGGTCAACATTTCAATTTGTCCAATACTTTGGTTTATGATCAAATACCAGCAAAACTCATGACATTCCCATCAGCCTCAGCTGTACTTGGTGCTAATTAGCAAATGTTAGCATGCTCACAAGCTAAACTAAGATGGTGATCACGGTAAACATTATACCTGCTAATATATAACAATAATGTTAACATGCTGACATTAGCGTTTAGCTCAAAGCACTGCTGTGCCTAAGGACAGCCTCACAGAGCTGCTGCGATGAATGTGGACTCTTTAGTCTTGTTAGCTGCTTTGTAATCATGTCTCTTCTCTGGTCCTGCAGGTCAGATCCATCTCTGCACACGCGAATGACCAAAGAAGCTCCAGCCAAACTGGAGTCCCAGTCAAGTCAGCAGCACAGCAGAGCCACACGCATACGGGTCCGCTCCATGTCAGGTAATAAATATTCAGCTGCTTGGCAGGTAACACTTGGCCTCAGGACGTAGAACATCCCATGATACACCAGCTTCTCTCTCATTTTAGCTATTTTGGTATTGAAGAGAACTTTCTAATGTTTGTGGGATAATACTCAATAAAGTCTGAGACTGTGGGCCTCCTCTCAGACAAAGTTTGGAAAAAGGCACCCCCTCACCCCCTTTAGTTTACTTGCTTAGTTTCGCTTAACTAATATTTCTGTTTGACACAACTTCAGACTACACCAGATGCATAAAGAAAGGTCAGTCCTAAGGCATTTATTAGTTTCTGACTCTGGGGAAGTGGGAAAAACGGTAATATTCCCCAAAGCTGTATCTCTGAACTATCTCTTTAACCAAATCACACACATTTAGGCTATTCTATGTGATCTCTTTTTGATTACTAATGTAATATTTTTTCACTTCCATTCACTGAGCCTCCCCTGAAACAGTTTGGAGCCCCCCTGGGGAGGCCCATCTCCCACTTGGAAAACCTCACCATACAAATTTTTTTGTATAATAATTCTTGCCAAAATCTACCAGCATTTGGCAGTAATGGGTCATAGTACATTCAAATGGGATGCAAAGTATTATAACTAGATCATGCTGCCTGTTTATTATGCATATAGTATATATTACTTTGTCAGTCAACCTGAACGTTAGATCGCCAGGATAGAAGCCCTGTACAGGACTCTCCAGACCAGCTCTCCGTTTAAAGGGTCCGAGTCTATAGTTCTATTAGGACCCTGAAGGACCAGCCACATCGACTGAGGACATTGAGAGGGACTGACTCAACGAGCAGGCCGTGGCTGGCCGAACATTGGCACAGGGAAACCAACGCTTTCCTGGCTGACAACAGAGGAAGACGATCGAGGACTTCTCCGACTTTGTACTGAGTTGGGGCTTCCAAAGAGGACTCTTTCTCCGTGGCTTGTGGACGTTTGGCAAAGGCCTTTGCTAAACCTCCCTACCCCCAAAAGACCAGATAAGTTAGAGAATAAGATTTAGAGTTAGATGAGAGAAAGTGATGATTTTGATTATTGTTGTAACTGATTAAGTTTTGATTTATAAAGCTGTTGCTATAACAAGTAAAGCAAAGTAAAATGAGTTGTTCTAGTGTTACTTTAATATAAGCTTCTCCTGATTGTAAAACATTAAGTAACTGGGTGCTCAACAACTATAAGGTTCTGAAAGGTTATTTTAATTTTGTTGTCCTCTATAATATTATAAAACAGACCCTTAGGGCTTAAGTTCCGAGCCTTTAGAACCCAACCTAGCAACTTAGCAAGTGCTCAGATCTATAAGAGGAAAGCTACTGTTAACGGGCGTGTCTGGTGATTAAAACTGACAAAGGCTACTCAGTCAGGTGTGGTTACCAGAGGAGGTAGGGTAGACGTCCGGAAGAAGGTAGGCGAGTTTCCTCGACACCAGCTTAAATAGTCTTTAGAAATTCTAATAGGGCAAGATCCCATAGAACTATAGACTCGGACCCTTTAAACGGAGAGCTGGTCTGGAGAGTCCTGTACAGGGCTTCTATCCTGGCGATCTAACAACGTGTTTGTGTGATTTTTTTTTTTTTCCTTCACAGTACACGTCATCATGCTGTGTTTGTTTTATTATAGCCAACCGTTTTTTTTCCCCATCAAATTTAATCTAAATATTTTATCAGATTCAAACTGTTCTGTTTCAAACTGGTCTGAATTTAATGTAAAGAAGCTGACAGGTAATGATGATGATGACCTTCTTCTCTCTTTCTCTTCCAGGCGGCCACGCTCTACGTGCCGGTGCTGCTCAGAGTCTGAGTCCTCTGGTGTCCCCCTCTGAGGGCGAGTTAGCTGCTCCTCTCTCTCCCCACTCTGGTTCCACCCTGGATGGTCTGGGTCCTCCCTCCTCCACCTCTGCCACCCCGTCTGCTCCCCCGACTCTAAAAGACAACCCCAGCCTGGCTGAGTTTGTCCCAATGCTCACACAGGGCTGGGCAGAGATCTTCATACGGAGACCGTCTGGTATTCAAACCACACTTAACAACAACAACAACAACAACAACAAATTAATGAATACCAAGTCTCCTGGGGCTTGTTGTTTTGCTATTTAAAAAAAGAGATTTAAGCTGCGTGGTTGATTTTGGTTTTATTGTATTATTATTGTCTTAATTATTATTAAAGTGTAACTCCACCCTCAAATTCAGCTAGAACCCTCTCTCCCAGCAAATAAAAAAAATGCAACAAATGAGGGAACGACGACTGTAGGAGGAGTGGCCTCGTGGCTACGTAGTGTGTGGGTCAGGAGACACGGGGGAGACTGACTGACACTTATTAGTCTTTTTTTATATCAATTTCATGACGTAGACAGGTCCCAAACGGTTGACTCTTTGTCAGCATTGGCCAACAGTAGATGGCGTGTTGAGCCATTTTCAACCCATGAAATGTCAATTTTTATAAATTTGGTAAGAAATGTTAATATTAACATCAGAATTGATGTGTTTCATCATTTAGTTTACAGCTCAAAAAACATGTTTAAGTGTGCAGTACCTCTTTAACACAAGACCATAAGTTATCTACAAACTGACTAATTAATTAAATTGATTAATATTCAATAAAACAACCAATTTCACAATGAATGCATTGTTTTTCAGCAGAAGAGTCACAAATGTTGGATGTCTGAGCTTTGAAGACACCGGCAAGGGAAGAGTCCCTGCTTGAAGATAATGACAAAAAAATTGACAAAAATACAAAAGGCATCTTAATGTTCACTGAGGTGTCGTCCATCTCGAGCACATTTCGTGTCTTTGCAAGTTTTTATGCTGTTCTGATGGTGTGAACTAATGCGTGTGGGTGCCTGGAGGAAAATGATGTAAAAATCTCTGACATCCTTTGGTAAACTTTCAGCACTAGTGTAAAGTAAGCATGTTTTATTTGTAGGTAATGGGCTAAAATAATCAAAAGCCCTTGTGTGGCCTTTTTACAGCAGATTAGTGTTCTAATGCGTGTGTCGGTCTCTCTGTCCGTCATCACAGGTAACACGAGCTGGCTGATGTGTCTGGAGAACCCACCCAGCCCCTTCTCCTCAGAGCTCGGCAACATGCCGCTGCAGGAGCTCTCCAGTGTCCTCATGGCCATGGAGGGAGTGAAGGAGCCTCCTACCCAGACAGCCAGCGCTCCCGCCAGCACTGCTGCTCCGGCACCAGCCCCTGTGTCCGAGCCCCTACCCCAAACACACAACAGCGTTGGAGGGAAGGCAAATGTGATCCAGCGCTCCAACACTGGTGAGTAACAGTCTGAGGAGAGAAAGCTGGACAGATGAGAAAGTTTGGGTTATGTTTTTCTCTTGTTGGTGTGTGTTGGAAGTTGTTATTGATAAGTGCAGGTGAGTTATTTGTCCCCAAAATTTTAAGGTCATAAAAATCATCATCCTGTTAAATAAACACAACAGCACATCCTGAATATTTAGCTACAGAACAGAAAATCATAATGGTCCAATAAATGCAATGTTAAGCATGAACGTATCCCTCCTGTCTGCCTGAATGCCCCTCCTTGGTCCCTTTTAATGGACTGAGCTAAGTGCCAAATTGCCTGTAAATACTCTATTTGAACCTGAAGGTGATCAATAGGCCAGCTTGGATTTGCTCAGGTCAGTTTTCGTCAAAGATCATTGCTTGGACATGCTATGACATGAGTCAAATGTCTTTTTTTTAATGCCCAGTGTCCTGTGCTTTTGTTCATCATCTCTCTTGCTCTGCGGCTCGTCTGCCTCAGGTTTATTCATCTTCAACTCATCTTTTTTCTTCACTGTTCCTTTCAACATCTTTTCTTTTCTCATTGCCTTGGAGATTTTTCCCTTATTCTGATTGGTTTGTTTTCATGTTTTTTTTCATCCTCACCACCATTCTGGTTTGTGATTGGCTGCGGTGTGTCATGTGACATCATGTGCCATGTACCAACCTATCCTCTGGCATCCCGTCTGCAGTGGGTGGCTCTCTCTGGTCTCTGGGTTTGGGCTCTGCCCCCCCAGGCCATCCAGCCCCTGGCAGGTTGCACAGGAGCATTTCCTGGGCAGGTACCGTCCACCACATGTGTGCCCCCACACCTCCCCCCTCCAGAAAACTCCTGGTGTAGTCTATTTCTTCTCACTTGCACAAGACAGTGGTCTGCTAGCACAAACTGGAAGTGATATTTGATTATCACATGGCTCTCATTATATCCCCTCTACTGAAAGTTAAAAATGTTGGCAGTTATCTCTCACTCTCACTATTGACAGTGTAAGATACGAAGACCGAAATATTGTTTTCCCAAAAAGATGTTTTAAAGGAATAGTTTGACATTTTGGGAAATATGCTTATTTGCATAGTTAGAGTTACATAAGATGATAGATATCCCTCTCATATCTGTCTGTTCAATATGAAGCTGGAGCCAGCAGCCAGTTAGCTTAGCTTAGCTGCTGGCCGGACACATGTGTTTATGTGCCCGACTTTTTCTTGGCCGGGATGCTATGCTACGCTCTGCTAAGCAAACCGCCTGCTGGCTCCAGCTTCATATTTAACAACGGGAGCAGTGACTTTCTGAAGTGGTGTCATCACTGTGAGGTTGCCAGGCAACCAGCGGAGACTCCTGTTTCCAGTTATTCTGCTAAGCTATCTTCTCATCTATCTCAGCAAGAAAGCAAATAAGTGTCTTTCCCAAAATGTTGATCTATTCCTTTTTAATTGTAAGTGACAGATGATGTGTAGGAATTTCTTTGTACATTTTGCAGGCTTCTCCTGCACACCAGTCACAGATAACTTAGAGCTGCTGTTTTATACTCGAATTGTGCCAAGTGAAGGAATTCAGCATTTCTGTTTTACCCATCAGTCTTCTATTAACACAGGGGGGAGGGAGGGTCCTCGACAAGCGATGCTGAAAACGTGCCTGCACTCGGATCAATCAGTCCAATGACACCTAAAGCTGGATTGTGATCAATTTTTTGACTCCTTCTGTGATTTGTTTTTCCTTCCTAATCACCTTCTTTAACTCTGAAATATACTCCCAGGTTGGCCTTTTAACCTTTGACGTTCTGATGTTGTCAACAGGAAAGCCCAGACCTCATCCAACTAATATGCTCTTCCTTGCCTTACTGTTAGACCAGTAGGGCGTTGAAGACATTCTCAGAACTGCAGTTTTGAGGACCAACAAGCATCAAAGAGACCTGATTGTGTTGGCTTCTTCTTCTTCTCCTTTGAGCGTAGGGAGAGTGTTATTTGGGAGATACAGGAGGGCCTGGTCTGGGCTGCTGTTGCAGTAGCTACAGTGTGTTTGGGCTGAGATAACCAACCAAACAGATGCATGCGTCTTGATGGACAAATCAAGTAGATGAACCAGTGATGGATAGATGCTGCCTGCTGCATTGATCTGTCTTTGTCTCTGATCTCAGTGTTTGTAGGTTGGATTGACTGAAGGTCATGATCATAATGCCTGTTCATGTGCACACGTGTGTGTGTGTGTGTGTTTGCCTGACTGCCTTTGAGTTTGTTTGATCAATGTGGATAGATTTGATTCTGTTTCATGTTGCCATGATTAATTTGACTTATGTACTTAACTGGAATGTAGATCTTAGAGAGAATGTGTGTGAGATGTTACTACTGACAGCTGTGATGAAATCTTTGACGTTTGTTGTGAGACTCTTTCACCTGCGTATGCATTTGTGTCTTTCTGATTGTGTAACTAATAGAGGACAACACTGTGGTGTGTGTGTGTGTGTGTGTGTGTGTGTGTGTGTATCCACCTATAACCCACATGGTTGTTGCTGTGTCCTGCTGTAGACTCTGTGGTGGTGCTGGAGGAGGGGTCAGGGGTCACCACAGCACACACCCCGTCTGATTGGCTAGAGAGCGAAGAGTTTGAGCCAATGACCTCTGATCCCATCTTCATGTCTGCTGACAAGTTCACAAAGACCCCGCCGCCTGGAACGCTCAGCAGGGTAGGCAGTTGGTGCATGCAGCTTATGTCGACTTGTATTTGTTTTCAAGTAAATAAAATACCACGTGTACCACAGCATGGTAAACAATACAGACTAATAAATATTCATTCACGTGGCTTTATGTGGCTGTACTGTCTCACTTGCAAGCTGTGAAAAAATTAAATTAGGGTTCACCACAGCATCTCCACCATCTGTTTGATTACCAGATACACTCCTTTTAAGCGGGTTTCCCCACCCTTGCTCCTGCGTAATAAGTGGTGTGCCAACAAAGCCAAATGCAGCACAGCCAGTGATCACAAGTGTTTTTAATTTGCATTTATAGAACCATTGTGTGGTTTAGCGTGTTTTAGCAATTAGCTAATCTGCTAAAACACGCTAAACCCACCAGTAAGGTCCTTTTTAAAATCTTCCCTCTGCTGTTATTTTAAAAGCAACTCCTCTAATCTTTCTCCTCCAGTCCTCCTCTACCTCCAGTCAAGATGATGAAAAGTCGACGCTGGAGGAAGTGAGCGAGGGAGCGATTCCCATCGATCAGCCCACTCTAGGACCCTCCACCCCTGGTAGCCAGGGGCCTGAGCTTCCCTTCCAGACCCACACTCAGTCCCAGGGTCACGGACTTAACAAGTCCAGCTCCTCTCCAGAGCTTCAAACCTTACCTGAAGCCTTCTCCAAGGCCGCTATGGAGTCAGAGACTGTGCCAGGAGACGCATTGTGGCCCAAAACACCATCAGACAGCAAGCCTCAGCCCCAGCAGCCTCACTTTGAGAAAGAGAAGGTGGAGGGAAGCACAGCAGGAGACGTTAATGGACTGGGAGGTCAGAGTCAAGGGGGCGAAGGCCCAGGTGTAGTGTCATCTCAAAGTGGAGGAGTAAGGATGAGGTTAGAGTTTCCAGCAGCAGCGCCGCAACCTGGACCGATCTCCCCCAGTGGAGGCCACCGACCCCGGGGTCACACCATCTCAGTATCAGCCCCCTCCTCCAGGAGGGAGAGGAGGACAGAGAGGGATTTGTACCACAGTCGACCCGGACCCAGCAACACAGAGAAGATCTCTGGACTGAGCCCCAGGTACTCGAAAATATACACAAAAAACTACTGCAGCCTCTGTCGCCTGTTTCTGCCAAATAACTGATGCAATGTATCGACCCAAGTCGGTAAGCTAATCTCTGCTCCACTGATCCAAAGTGGCAGCCTGCCAGTGAAGAAAAATTTAATTACAACCCATTTTTAAATTGAAAGATTGTCTGAGATGATGAAAAAATTAAGACTGCCTCCTAAAACCTGGAATGTAATATAGTCTAAACATACACTAGCTGTATATTTGCTCATATTTTTATTCCATTTCTTTATTTGTATTTTTATACCATGTAGATATTTATGGATTCAATGCCTATCAATCACACATCTGGAATGTGTTTGAAATGCCACTTTATAAACAGACAAATGTCGTGCTGGTTATGAGCTTTTATAAATTCTTGTGCTTGTGCCCAACACATATTTTTCTCTGTCTACTTCTCGTTGTCTCCTCTAGCTTTGTCTTCCTGCAGCTGTACCACTCTCCTTTCTTTGGGAATGAAGCCAACAAGCCACTGCTGCTGCCCAAAACCCAGGTTAGTTGACCTCTCTGGCTGACCTGGAATCTGCTCCGGTGCGTTTTATACAGTGTTGTTCACAATGTTTATATTTTGTGGTAGGTGATTGACCGTGCTGTGAAGGTCCTGGACCAGATGCCTCCTTATGACACCCATAAGATCGGAGTGGTGTTTGTAGGAGCTGGCCAGGTGAGAACACGAGGGCACTGATTGCTGTCTGAATTGAATATTACTGTCAGATCATTCCCACGCTCTGACTTTCCACCTTCACCCTCTCCACTCCCTCCAGGTTAATAATGAGGTTGCCATCCTGTCAAATGAGTACGGGTCGAACCGCTACGCTGCCTTTCTAACAGGCCTGGGCAAACTGATCCATCTGAAAGACTGTGACCCCGACCAGATCTTCCTCGGAGGGCTGGACCAGTATGGTGATGACGGAGAGTTCACCTATTGTTGGCATGACGACATCATGCAGGGTGAGCGTGTGTGTGTGTGTGTGTGTGTGTGTGTGTGTGTGTGACGGGGAAAAGAGTGACATTTTATGGTCATTTAGTAATTATTTGTTGTCCACAGCCAGTCTGCTAGTTGTTAATGGAATCGTGTCTCTGCAGCTATCTTCCACATAGCCACACTGATGCCAAACAGGGAGAGCGACAAAGGCTGTTGCAACAAAAAGCGCCACATTGGCAACGATTTTGTCATGGTGGTGTACAATGACTCTGGAGAGGAGTACAAACTGGGCACCATTAAGGTACATGCACACACACGCAAATCTGCAGCATATATTTTGTACCTCAACTCCAATCTCTTGCCTTTTTTCCCTCCCGTTAGGGTCAGTTTAACTTTGTAGAAGTCATTATAAAACCACTGGATTACGAATGTAACCTGGTCACGCTCCAGTGCCGAAAAGGTGAGCTAATCGATGCGTTTCCTCTCGTCTTACTCTTTACTGCGCTGTGTTTTGTTTTTCTTTCATTCCTTCCCTTGCTCTCTCTTTCAGACCTGGAGGGGTTAGTAGACACAACGGTGGCAAAAATCGTTTCAGACCGCAACCTTCCACTCTTAGTCAGACAGATGGCTCTGCATGCAAATGTAAGTGTTCTCCTTATCTTTCCCTCTCGCACCTCGTCACACACACACACACACACTTCACTCCTCTTTATCTACCCGCAGATGGCCTCTTTGGTTCACCAGTACAGAGCCAACCCCTCTGACGCTTATGCCTCCAAGTGGCTAGCAAGATTACGGCACATTAAGAGGATCAGGACCAGGGTAAGAAAGCACACAAAGAAAGAAATGGGTTCCCCCCTCATCACTGTCACTACTTTTACTTCATGATATTTTCAATTTCCTCTCATAAATCCTCTCCATCTTGCCGTCTCTCTGCTCTGGCTCAGGCCCAGGAAGACATTCAGTCTCGCTCGACACCCGGCATCTCTCTGACCCAGGGACACACTCAAAACAAGTCATTTCAGAACACTCCAGCAGCAAACCAAGAGGTCTCCGGGCAAAGAAAAAGACTCGTGTCAACGGTTGATGATTTCACGGATTTTGTTTAATTGATTTCTTGTCCCGGCAGACACACACACACGACCAAAGACATGCACACACCTGCCTTAGAGCTGAGGTGAGTTTACTTTCTCCTCTCTGTGTGGAAGAATTCAGGATGACATACTGATTTTGACTTAGAACCAACCGGGACTTTGTATTGGGAAAACTTATGAGTGTCATGGTATCATAAAGGCTTATTTTGTGACGAAGTATTGATATGTGAAGACAGTCATTTCTGCATATTTTTCGAAAGATTTTGAAATGCTAATGCTTAGCACTTTTTAGGTCTAATCATGATGTTTCTGATGTGCAACATACATAAGATGAGTAAAGTTGTACAGAACACTACATTTGAGAGCAAATGTGTAAATATGTGTGTGGAATAAAAAAAAAATAAAAAAAATGAAAAAGCTTTGAAATTTGGATTTGTGCTCTTTGTTTATGGTGCAGACCACAAACCTGTAGCAAAGGGCGGGAGAATAACTACTATAGATTTGATTCAAGTATTTGACACCAAAACCATTTCATTATGTGCAGTTCAGCTGTCAAAACTCTTTATTTGACTTTGTCAAGTGCAAAAGCATGAGAAGTGCTACAACTGCAAAATACAGATACGGGATACAAAGAAGAGCATAGACAAATGTTTTCAAAGACAAATTTGTAACACTATTTTTAAACAAAATGCATCGTACAACAAAAAGACAGCTAGAAGACAAGAAGGTGGGCTTTGGCACTATCTTGTTACACAGAGCAGGAGTATTAAGGCCAGTGGAGGTGTACTGTGGACCGCTGAGCTGCTTGTGGTTTGCAGTTGGCATATTGTGAACAAAGACTTCTATTAAATAGATTAATAGCTTTGGCTGTAGTGCTTCAGTTAGACTGGGGTAATGTAAAACTTTGGGGTATGCATCACCAGTGCTTGACCTATGCATATGCCACTACAGCACATTAACAATACTGATCATGAAAAGCAAAAATATATACACCACAAAGCACCAATATATACAGAAATGTACACACCCAGATGAAGTGGGGTCTTTTTGTGAGATCTTATGCAACTTATTGGGCAGGAAAAGGGTAAGATAATGTTTCCAAATAAAATAATTTAGCTTTCTGCGTTACGCTGTGCAACTGTGGGGTTTGATTGGAAGAGAAGGGGGGGGGGAAAAAGGGCCTGACTCACACTTTAGTATGCCCGTCAGTACCTCTGCAACATCGGCCATTTTTTCATATTCTTTAAAAACCTATGAAAACAGGACGCCGACATAACTTTGGCTGAATGAAGAAAGAAACTGAAGTGTAAAACAGGCTGAAGGTCAATGTCAGGGGCAAGATTTAACCACAAAAAAGTCCTTAGATAATTGAAAACACCTACTTTGCCCCCAGCTTTGGTTTTCCTGGCTATCTTTCCATGTTTTGGGGAAAAGGGTGGGTTCCCTGAGATCTGCCCACTGGACACAGGAAGTACGGATGTTGATCAAAATGAGACATAAACAGGAAAGTTAAGAACGCTACCAAGAGCAGACAAAAGTACAAACTGCTAGCTATGGCTTCAACACCTTGATAATACTTTCGACGTTTCTATAATGTAGCTGTTAACATGAAATGAAAACTTGACACGAGTTAAATATGGCATGGGATATCAGCTCCATTAGGAAATAAAGTGCTAAGTACAAAATTAATGAATGAATTACTTGGCATGGTAAAACTCAGTATGCATAAATGATGCAAAAGCTTTGGCAATGTTTATAGTTAAGATACAGTATGAGTGAAGCTTTCTCTATTGGTTTGGACACCAAGCTTATTACTTTACGCCACACCTCACCAAAAAAAAAAACAGTCTAACAAAAAAGTGCTTTTAAACCAACAATACAACCATATTGAACACAACACACAGAAAAAACATTTTGAAAAGATAATCAGACATTATAGCTTCATGATGGGAGAACTTGTGTAAATGTTCTGTACTGCGAATCCTTCCTGCTTCCTTAACTTCTATCAAACTTCTCCACTGAGCACATCTTATCCTTCCTCTTTCCCTCTTGTTAACGTGACTTTGGTCTACATTGTTCTACTACCACTTGCCACACCTCCTTCTTATCACTACTCGTGGTTTCCCTTCATCTTTATCGTTTTCATTTCTTCGCACTTGTCCAGTATGGAGAGGATGGTTGTATCTGCACCCTGAAGAACTGGCTGCTGGGATCCCAACAACCGTGTGTGTGTGTGTGTGTGTGCGCGTGTGTGTGCGCGTGTGTTTCATTTTGTTTTCTCTTGTACCTCAGTGGGCTGAAGTGTGTGGCACATTACAATTGTCTGTGCGTACAGTGTTTTCTATTTCTATGCATGTGTATACCTGCATGTGTGTGCCTGCATGCAAATTTGGGTTCATAAAACATGACTATTTTCAGACAAGTACCCATTGTGACCGAAATATAAAATATAAAAATATGTAGACAGACAATATAACTGAGAAATCAACGCAATTTTCTGAGATACACAAAAAGACTGATTGCATTGTCTGCTTTCAGTTTGTCCTCAGGTGAGCACGCTCATGTGCTCCTGTCAGTGACCCCATGTGACCTCCAGGGTCACATGGGGTCAGGGGAAATAAGGAATAGGAGTATTTCTTGGTTTCAATGTTAACCTTCCTTAACCAGCTCAGTTAGCATCAGGTGACCTGCACCTTCTTTCTGAGAGAACTGAACGGATCACTGCTTATAAACCTTTTTTTTTTTTTTTTTTTGCTTTCTGTTCATCTTTCATCACCCCAAACTGCTCGTCTCTATTTTCTCTCATTTCCCTGGGTTTAGAGAGGGGCACCTGGGGACAAAACCTGCTGCCCCTGTCCTCCTCTCTTCCTTAACCCAACATTTACTCTCGCATTCTTTTGCTCCACCTTTCACTTCCTCAGGATTTGGGGTGTCCGGGGCCGTGCCTGTCTAGGTTGGGGTGCACCTTGTTTTTGAGGGGTGGGGGTTTGCGTTTTCGCTTGCGGGTAGGAATGGTGGTAGTGTGAGCTGGGTGGTTGAACAGACTGGAGGAGGGGAGGGTCTCTCTCTCTGCAGGGGGGTCCCGGTCCCAGTCCCGGCCAATGGGCATAGGGGCAGGGGTTGATGGCAAGGAAGGGGTAGGTGCAGGGGTACATGGAGGTGCAGTGGGTGTTTTGGGCAGTGGGACATGGGAAGGGGGAGTGTTTGCTGATGAGACCGGGAGAGAGGAGAAGTCGGAGGCAGAATTATCTGTGACTGGTGTAGGGGGAGGTGCACTGGCTGAAGGTTTGGCTGAGGAAAGAGGAGCGGGGGTATGTGTAGTGGCAGAGGCTCGTCTGGGCTTTAAAAAGGGAACGGGTGTGGCTACAGGAGTCTTTTTGGGGTTGGCGGCAGTGTGTCCACAGTCCTTTGGAAGTTCACTTTTATCTGTCTTTTTCCCCTTCTTGCTGCCTTTGTGTTTTTCTTTGCCAATCTTTCGTTCTCTCCATCCAGCAGAGTCCTTGTCCTCCCCCTTCCCTCTCTGTCCTGTCTCGCTCCTCCCTCCCTGACCACCACCACATCCTCCTCTCTCTCTCCCTCTACGCCTCCTTTTCCTCTGGGCTTGCTCCAGTCTACACTCGATGTGGTACAGATCCTCTGTTGCCATGGTGACACGGTCAAGCTGTTGCAGCAGGGCGTCCAGGGTGGGGAGGAGCCTCCTCAGAGAGGCTTCGGTCTCTGCTCTCTCCCTCCAGCTGGTACTTCCCATCACCACTCCTGGGCCGATCCCTAAACCCAGACCCAACCCGAGACCCAGACCGATCCCCGGGGCTTCTGTCAGGCTGCAGGGGCTGGAGGAGGCCGGGCGCCACGAGGCCTCAGAGCCCGCATCAACGCTGTCTGGGGTGGGAGGGGAGTCAGGACCATCCAGCGGTGGCAGGCACAGGGACTTACAGTCGCTGGTGGAGGATGAACGGGACGGTGGCAGCTCCATGCCCTCAAAACGCACCTTATGACGGAACTGAGAAGAGGATGAAAGAGGAAAAAGATGGAGGATTAGGGGAAAAGTGTGTTTTAATAGTATAATTAATGTATATCTTTCTAAATAGTAGTAGAGAGAGCATCTACTATCAATAATCTTTTCATATTTTGTCTCCCTAAAATCTTTATAAAAACAAACGTCGTCCCTGAAAGCTTCCAGGAAATAGCCACAGCAGCTGTAGATATGAAACAGGAAATGTACCTCTTTGGTCCTGCTGAGTCCCATCCACATTTTGAGTCGTCTGAGAAACAGCTCAACCATCTCGTAGTCTTGAAGATCCACAGCCGGACGGTACAGCTCGGCTCGTGCGCGGCGGTAGTTCCTCAGTAGCACAGAAGTAACCAACCATAGCAGCCCCAGCCGAAGTACGGCGAAGCTCACGTGGAACACCAGCCAGGAGACGGTGCTAGAGGGACCGGTAGTCGTCCAGCTAGGACGCCATGATATCAGACCACGTCCACCAGCACCCAATAAAGACAGACAGGCAGAGCTCACACTGCCATAGCCGTCCAATACAGAGTAGAAGAGCTGGAGTGAAGACAGAGGAAGAAAAGTATAAAACAGCTGATTCCTGCAGTACTTCACAGGTATATACTGGACAAATTTAAAACAGTGAAAGCAGTAAAATAGCAAAACTAGGATGAAACACAATACAAGAAAAAGCAAATCACAAAAGATGACTTAATCTGGACAGCTATTCTCATTTTTAGGTGAAGCAGCAGCAAAAATCTGCTTCACTGTAATGATCAAGAGCTCAGCTTGTGAACCAATAACTCATATATAGTAGTATATAGTCTACATGCTTAAACATGCACTTGTCTGTAATAAACATCAGGCAAAACATACAATAGCACAAGCATACTCAAGGTGCTCAAAATTTCTGAATTCTGGATTATTTTTAATATCTAGATTTACTTTAAAACTTTCTCAATGTCAAATGTTTGTTTTAAAATGGAAGAAAGTGAGAGACCTTCAAGATGTTGACTAGCTAGCTCGTAATAACATGTTATGCTAATGTTTAGCAGGTATAATGTTTACTATCTTAGCATGCTAACATTTGCTAATTAGCAATAAACACAAAGGTACAGCTGAGGCTGATGGGAATGCAATTCGTTTTGCAGGTATTTTGCATTACATTACTTTTGGCAAAAGCGACGACGTACAAAAATGACTTTCACTGGACAGTGGAATTTTGATGTGATGATGGCACTAGATTGTAAAGCTGCAGTATTTGTTGTTCTCTTTTTAAAGCTGCTGGTGAACGCTTTTAGCTGAATTTTGGAAAGTTATGTTGGAAAGGTACAGATGAGTATTGACGGATCAAAGCTACTTTTTGAAACCAGGTTTTACACCTAAAACAGCCATCACTCATGACCAAAAGTAAGGCCGCACAAAAAATGGTGATAATAATACTCTGGGGAAGACAAAGCGCTCACCGGTGACACAATAGGCAAAATTATTATTATTATTATAATTAATTATATTATGTGTTTCAATGCCTTTTCTGTTTTTCCTCCTTTCCATACTCTTTTTTTTTTTTTTGTTCATGTAACATTTACTTCCATTTTGGCAGGGCTGTCTCAAACAGAGCTATTATATCTCAATGGAACACGCTGGTTAAATAAAGGTCAAATAAAAGTAACTAACTGTTACTACACAGCTGAGAATTATATACTTTCAACTCTAAATGAGTCAGGCAAATATTGAATAAACGTTGTCACATCTTTCAGTAAAGCGGTTTTGCTGCCAAACAGCTGCAAACAGCTGCAACAGTGAGGCTGCTATTATAGTTGTTCTAACAATGCAGCAACAATGTTACGGTGTAGCAGTGCGTGCTAAAGTCAAGCTGAAGTGAAGTTTATTGCCATTCCCTACTGGCAGTGTAAAGAAAGTGGACTGTAGGCATGACAGTGAAACATTTTCTGAATAGACTAAACATAACCACGCATGAAAGGTGAACGAACACGTGGGACAGATTTTAACATGGTTATGTACTGGTACATAATACCCTATGTACAAGTTTACATTATGTTGTGTGTGTGAGAGAGAGAGAGGGGTTCAGCGAGGGAGAACCAGAAGGAACAGACAAGAGAAAAAGTCTGACCAGGTTTCCTGCGTGTGCGTAAGCCAGCACCAACAGCAGTAATGCCAGGGCGACTCCCAGCAGCTCCCAGACTGAGCGCCGCAGAGCTCTGCCAAATACGGCCCACTCTCTGAGAAACCGCAACTGGTGGGACGCCTGGATGATCAGATAGAGGGAGATAGAGAGGGAGCAAATAAAATATGTTTGACACAGTTAGAACCAAATAAAAAATATAAAGAAAAATGATTAAACTACAAAAATAATACCAACATTTATTTCTTAATATGTTTATAGTTAGCCCTACTTTTCTTGGTCCTTCTCTCTTACCTTGAGCACCAGTATGAACAACAGCAAGGCAGACGTGACTGTGTATATCTGACTCTGTCTGGCCAGGGGGTAGAAGTCTGTGAAGGCGTCCCTCGGGTGCTTCAGGTATGACGCCCACTGCTGCGTGGCCATGGTGCAGCGGCTCAGGTGCAGCCCACACACAGACGCTGCCAGAGCCAGTTTGCAGATGCCCAGGAGTCTCCAGGCTGACAGCAAGTACACATAACCTTCTCTGAGGAAGCCCAACGTCCCCCGCACCAGGAAATACAACACCAGGGCGAGGAGGACAATCTGGAAAACCGGAAACAACAACGTTAAACTGGACACGTGTCGGCAAAATAACAAAGCCAAGGACAGGGGAAAGGATTCAGGTGTTGCTTGTTGGTGGGTAGTATTGTTACTGTTGACAGTGGGGTTGCCAGGGGTTACCATGAGAAGGAGCTGCAGGTCTAGGCCTGTGATTGGCCACAGAGTGGTGACAAGGAGGTCAAGGCAGGACTGGGCACGCTCAGAAACTGGAAACTCAAACATGAAGGAGAAGACAGCCAGGAGGTTTGTGTTGATGTTGTAGAGCGAGAACTCCACAAACACAGCACGGGTCCTACGAACACACACACACACACACACACACACACACACACACACACACACACACACACACACTTAATGGACTATGATAAGATCAGGAGTCAAGACATTTCACAAAGTCACTTCCTGTTTTGGTTACACATCTGTTTTGGAACCAACTTTAATATTTTATTTATCTTATTTAAGCTGGGTGTTTCCATCACAGGAAGTTTTATTTCATATGAGAGATAAAAAGCAACAACTCAGTTTTGTTCAAAAGACACAGTTACTCCACCACCCACATTTTATTGCCTTTCAGTTGCTCCCCTCTGAATATTTGCAACCTAATACCAAATGTGGTATTAACCGGATTAAAATTTTGTTTATGCCATCAGTTATTTTTCTCAGAACAATTGTTGGAAGCCAGCCCACATTCTTTCCTGGATTGTTTTCTATGTTTTATTTTAATGTTTGATGTTTTCATGTGCAACTTTTTAATGACTGCAGGCTGTAAGACAAACTACACTTCAGGGAAAAATCAAACTCCCCTCCAGATTTATAGCCACGAGTACGCATGGTTGTTTTATTCCAATCATTGGGAAATTGTGTACACACGCACATCGAGACCGATTTCTACTCCCTTACATCCGGCCCCGGACTTTGGAACAACCTGGCCTGTGAGATCAGAACTCTTATTTTAAAACATAAAAAAATAAACTTACATAAAAGTGTTTTTATTGATTTTATTGCCTTGGTCTATGTATTTAATATCTGGCAATGCACTATGATGTTGAACTTATGTTGACTTAAAAGTTTCCAGTCCAGTCTTTCTGTGTTCACTACCTGTAGTCGAGCCAGCGCAGCTGCAGCAGCTGCTGTAAGGAGGAAGATGCCTCCTCCAGGCTTCTGTTCAGCTGGTGGACTACATCTCTGCTGTTATACACCCCCATCTGACCCAAACGCCACACCCTGCACAGACGAGTGGGAGGAGACAGAGGAGGGAAAAAAGAACGTTGTACATATTAAAAGAAGACCAGATGTTAAATAGATCCTGAATCTGACCTACAAATCAACTGAACGCCTGCCTTTTTAAAGCCATGTTTTCAATCCTTTCCTTACCAGTTTTTATCACTAGCTCCGAAAGAAGTGTAATTCTCAACGTCTTCAGGTGGAGATGTAACCCAGCTCTTTCCCCAAATACTGTCTCCTGCCCTGGAACCACCCGCACCTGGAAAAAAAAAAGTAATCAGCAATGATAATGTCTGCTGGAGTACCTGTGATGCTAAGCATTAAAAACTTATTGAACAAAAGACAGAGAGAGACAAACAAACGTGTGTGTACAGACTCAATAAGTTAGTGAGGTTTTCTGTCAGATCAGTGGAGCCTCGGTTTATTTAAATATTTAGCTCCCACCACGTTAACAACAAAGGTAAAGAAAGTGACCACATTTCAATCTCACCCTGTGTGTCACGGATTTGACGGAGCCTAAGCATGCCGAGTAACACACTTCCTGTGTCTCTCAAGAGGGCCGAGTCATCCAGTAGCCGTGGCAACAGGGACCCGTTCAGCCACATCAGAACGTCATCTCGGCTAAAAGAAAGCATTAGAGGATTTAAAAAAAAAAAAAAAAAGATTTGCAGACAAACAACTTAAGGACATCTTACAGCATGTTTGTGTGCGCACACGATGACTGTACAGTTGACTAAGACGCACTCTGGATCTGCTTAATTTTAAATAAACGAGTTATGAACACGCTTTGCTTGAGCCAATTTTTTCCACTCTCATTCTCTTTTGGTTTGAATACAGTCACACATCCAGGTCAAGTCTCAAGAGAAAAACTGGGGCTCGGTCATGGGAGCAGCACAGAAATCCTTTATTTTTTATGACTTCACACACTGTGTTTACCTAAAAATCTCAGCACGTCTTACAAGCAGGAGGTCACCTCACAAAATGAGATGTTATTCTCAGCGGAACAAACTCATAAAAAAAGTTTAAATTAACAATTTTCCAAAAAAGGATTCACACTTTCTGATTGGACCACCACATTATCTTCAGGTACAGTCAAGTTTGCAACTGAAGTTCTACCTGTTAGTGTGTGTGTGTGTGTGTGTGTACCTTCTGATCTTGTGGTACTCGGGTGTGTGTAGTGCTCGCTGCAGCTGAGTGCGCAGTCTCAGGCTGTGTGTGTCTTTGGCTGAGTCAGAGTAGTTGAGGAGTAGAACCACCAACAGGAAAAACATGTAAACCAGGAAATTCTGAAAATGAGAACCAACAATTCTGTCAACAAACAAGAAACAGAGCTTGAAATGTATAAAATACAGTTAAGATATAAAGACAATCACCAGCATCAGCTCTCTAACCTTGTACGCCTCTCTCTTTCTGACCTACCTTCAGCATGGTGTGCAGCATGTGGACCTTGCGGGCCTGGTGTCGAGCCTGAGACAGAGCAAAGCCCTGTGGGGGTCTCACCCTGGGGACCCGTTGGACCACTCTCTCCACCCGGGGGAACTCCACCAGCACATCCTGGTCCTCTGGACGCAGGCGAAGCACACACACTGCATAGTAAACTGCCTCACACAACACCTGTGGGACAGAGAGCGCGGGAGCAAAGCAGCTGGTGAATTTACTCAACCCAAAATTGATTGTGCAGCTGAAATGAAAATCTCAGTTGAGTGTTACCATGACCACAGCCATATGGGAGTTTAGTCAAAAGAACGTTTGGGTGTGTGCAGAATATGTACGGAATTCCAGCTTTTCAGGAACAAAGAAAAACACAGCCTGTTTATCGAAACAAGCCAATATTATATATAATAATATTATTCACTTATTAAGTTGTAATGGCGAACGTGTTAGCGTTGCATATTTACACATCTAGCAGATATGAAGCAACATTAGCATTATTTGGAGATGTGTTTTTGGTCCAATATTCACTTTCTTTTAGTTTTTGGTCTCTACCAACTCCTGAGGGAAATATCTGGCTCTTTAGCTGATAAATGCTCCACTATGTTCACCAGCTAGTTGCTAACTTTGTCTGTCTGCTGTTTGGAGTACAGTAGGTTTCAGAGGTTTGAGCTCTCATACGTCCAGAAACGGGGGTTGATGAGAGCGGTCAGAGTGAAACTAAATATTAAAGTTGCAGGCCGTAAAAACCAAAACAATGAGCTGAAAGACGCTGAAGCGCTCTGTAGAGCTGAGAGAATTGCAGTCAGGTGATAATTCTCTGTGGGTTCATCACTACAAGCGATAATTACACATAGTCATTTGATCCATTGTTAATATAAAAATATTGTTTTGTGCAGCTTAAAAAAACAAACATGCGATACGATGTGAATTTAGAAACGAGTATGTATGTATGTATGTATGTATGTATGTATGTATGTATGTGTGTGTGTATGTGTGTATGTGTGTGGTAAACTAGTAGATCCCTCAGAATAAATGTGTGTGTACCTTAATAGGCTCCAACAGCAGGCAGGAGCACAGGAAACTGGCAAAACAGGAGATGAGCCACATCATGGCCACATTTTGACTGAACCCGTGGCCCGCCCAAATCGACACACCACTGGCCAGAGCGATCCCTGCCCAGCTGCCCCACAGGGCGGCACGTCCACACCAGGGAGGGAACCGTCTGGGACGACATACGTCTGTCACAACTGGAGGGGGAGAGGAAGGGTGGGGGGTGGTGGTGGAGGATTTGATAAAAAAAATAACTTTGTAAAGTTCTAACAAAGAAAAAATACTGATTAAAAAAAAGTGAAGGGAAAGGACTAAAGAAGATATGAAGGTTCCAAAGATAAAACAAAGCAGAATTATAGGCAAGAAAAAGCAAGATATAAAGAAAGAGACCTCTGAGAGTATATACATTTTTAATTCACAGTATTAACTATTTAAAATGTAAGGAATCTGCATTTTAAATCATCTTGTCTGATACATATGTCTTTGAAGATCATTTCACACTTCACGAAGGGAAATAAGTTCTAAAAACTTTTAAACTAAAGTCTTTACATATAAGGACTCTAAAGTCTATTCAATGAATAATGTTAATGTTTGTTAATACTGTTAATGTTAACAAATCAATCAAGTTCCCCAAAGAAGAATAACTGATGTCGTAAGAACTTTGGACCCAGTGTGGCATTTCAATTATTTTTTTTCCTCTGACAACGAAGGATTCATTTGGCTTATTAAACAGTCAGGCAGTAAAATCAAAGCATGATGCATACACTCCGGTTTCACATCAAAACATGACTATAATGGCCTCGACACATACTGGGCTCATTACTAAATAAAAGCGACATCATCTTACTCATTACTCATCTTTCTTTTTCAAAAGTAATCATCAAACTTTGCCCTTAGCTTAATGAGAGTCTTATCTGGGGTGATTTATTTGTCCTGTGTCACTAATCCAACCAAAGAGCAAAGCACACAGAGCAACAGCAGGACAGTTTGCAGATAATCGATCTATGAGGAAAATAACTTTCGGGTGCCCTTTTAAGTCCAGTTTGGAGATATTTTATTATTAGATATTATTATTATAATTACTTTGTTGTTGTGATGGTATTTAAGATTTCACGTGATTTTTTTTGCACCTGCATTCAATTTATAAATCGACAACAAGCACCTTTGCTGTCATTTTGCTTGATAAAATAATCCTGAACAAAAAAGGGGAAACTAAAGTTATTTGCCATTTTCTGCTAAGCTGTCTCTACAACAACCTGCTACAGACACAATGCAGAAAAGGTACATTGTGGACATAGGTTAAAGATAAACGTAAAACCCGACTGATTTTACTCCTAATCGTAAACTTAATGGGTTATTTATCAAATTTTTTACATCTTAAAAATGCTCTTAAATTTAAAAAAGAGCCAGAAGTCTCACTCTTATATTTTTGAGTGATTTTACAAAATATCATTGATCATGATGAGTAATGCGTTATCTGAAGTAATATGTATAATTTTTTTGCCTTTTATTTGGAAATTTGACAGGATGTTACACCACTGTTCAAACTGGTTCAAACAACAAGAACAAAGCTGGCAGAAATTCTGTTTCCAATCACTTACCATACATATTTATTACGTACAAGGTTGTACTAAATGATCCTTTTTATATGTTTTCACTGAACTAGCAACATCATTTTTCTCCTTCTCCAGTTTTATTTTTCTTTCCATTTCAGCCAATTTGCTATTCGTTAATCCATATTTATATATTATAAATATTAGATTGTTGTTAATTTCACATTAGTTTGTTGCTACTGGAGGTATTAGGGATTTCACACAAACAAAATCTAAGTCACATGTTTTTACTGATATTTTATTCTGCAAAATGTGCTGATCTTTTCAGGGATGAACAATAACACCTTGTGTCTGATTGGCTGTTCCTGCTCTGAGCATACATGTGATTAATCATGTGATCACTTGAGTTACTCTTAAATATTACTCTCAACACTTTGCTGTAAGTAGGATGTTATCCGCTTGATAAATGTGTCCCAGTAGACCACACACACCAAAAAGGACAATTTCACTTGCAATATAAATATACAACAAACTGTGCAATATCAACATTCCTATGTGCAGTAACGTCAATTCTTCACACTCAGCGAAGAATATTTTACTCTCTTTAGAGCACCCTTAAGTGTAATTCTTGAGGTCATTTTTGAGATTTGATGAATACGGGCCATGAGTGTTGGGATGAATTTTGATTGACAATCCAAACTTATATTAACAGGATGCCTCCACACACACATATATACACACACCTGTATTTGAGGTGAAAGCAGTTTTTGGTGGGTCTCTCCTCACAGATTCTAGAGGAAGAGGCTCACTCAGCTTCTGGAGGAGAATCACTTCAGTCTTATCTCCGAAAATGCTCGACCTGACACACACACACACACACACAGGCAATGGAAATAAAATTAAACCCAAGCAAATCCACAAATGTTCCAAGTAAAGCTGGTGAATCAATTGCAAGATCAAATATCAGTCTCTTGTTCAGAGATCAAACTTACAGGTCAGCCATCTCACTTTCATCTGCCTGAGGAAAGAAGTTCTGTCCATCTGTCAGGATGTGTTTGATCAGATCCTCGTCTGTGAGTGAAAAGAGTTTGCACTTCAGTACTCTCATTACAGACAAATGTTTGTGCAACTGGTTTAAAAGCCTTCCGGTTACCTGAGGAGGTGAAATATTTGTTGCGTTGGTCAGTCCCCTCCTCGTCGTCAGGGTTAAAGGTCATGTCAACGCCCAGGTGCCGGCTCCCCTGTCCCCTCTTCAGCCTGGGCAGCCCCGCCCCATGCCCCGCCCCTCCCACCACAGACACATCACTCAACAGCTCTGGCCAATCCCTGTCCTCCATCTCCTCCTCTGCCATGCCCCAACTCTCCACACTGAAATACACAGCGAGAGACGTTTGTTATGTAGGTGTGACTTCGGCAAATGATTGAGTTACTCTGATAGTCTTCAGAGTTCCTGCTCCGTCTCTAAAAAGCTAACAACAATCACGTTTCTCAGGGAACAATAATGCTGTTGTAATAACACTAGACTCAGTGCTGAGACAATTATGACTTTTGGGTTTACAGTCGTTTTGTGACGAGAGAAATCACAGAGAGGTCAATATAAAAACACTTTTGACCTTTTCAGCCTCTTTCAGAGCACAATAATGTAAATGACAAACTATCCCTCCCCTATTTTTTCTTTTTTATGCTCTTTATACTTCTATTCTCTTATCCTCCATTCGTCTGACAGCTGGCAATTACAGTTCACTTGGCATCTGTCTTTCAATACGTAAAGTCATGCATTATCTAAAAGAGCTGTCATGGCAACAGAGTAACTCACCTTTTGGTTGATGGAGTGGGCAAATCCACATTGGTTTCTTCAGAGTTGGTCTGAAAAACAGAGAGGGATGGATGGATAGATCGATCGATTTAGAAAAGAGAGACGTACACTAATGATCTCAGAAGGGAAAAGCATAAAATGTTGCCTCGCTTCACTGTGCCGTTCCTTTTTTTCTTAATCAGCAGGCCAGAAAAACCATGGGATTTATTTAATATTGATTCCACAATAAAGTGAAAAATACATTAAGGCATCTGAACTATAACCGTATGAAATTAAATTTGACATCCCAGTCTTTTCCCATGAAACTCTACCTCGCCATTAAAAAAGAGGAGGGAACTTCCAGCCATGGAGTTGTCCAGGAAGTCATCAATCTCCACTGACTCCTGGTCCACTTGTGGTGGCACCTGCTCCACAGACACACACTAATGTTCACACACACACACACATTCAAACAGAGAAAATATTCAGCTTCATGTTTGGCCTACGGGTGGTGCTAACAACCTTGATTGTGTTAGAGTTTCGGGCAGGTTTGTGATACCTTGCTGCGGCTCATTCTGAAGAGCGTGAAGACGAGCAGGTAGAGAGGGTAGACGATCAGACAGGTCACCACACCTGCTGCCACCGTCTCTCCATTTAATGAAGCAAACCTTGACACGGCCCGCGGGCTGCAGCACAGGATGACATTCAAATGTGGGAACAAATCACCATTAGTGGTAATGTGGACACAAAGACGGGTAGACAGAGAAGACAGACAAAAAGGCATTCTTATACCTGTATCTCTTGTCCACCACAATGCTGTACCACAGTGTGTTGGCCAGTACAAAGAACTGCAGTAACACAGCGCAGCACGTGGCTCTCTGCAGGCGGGTGAAAGGGCTGCGGGGGGGTCTCTCCCACAGCGACAGCCACAGGTGACTCTCACACAACGCCCTCTGCAGCTCACACCGCAGGAGGCGGGGCAGCTGACGGAGCACAGCCTCCTCTGAAGGAAACAGGAAGAAACACGATGGAGTGAACAGACGGGCATTGACCACCAGCGGACGCTTATTATGAATGACCTGGTTGTGGTTTCTTACCTGAGGCTTCCACCTCAATCTCTACCAGTCCGTCAGTTCTCTCATTGTCCACTGACAGCCACTCCTCAACCAGGAAGTAGTAGCTACTTCCTGTGTGCAAGTCTTTGACCAAGACGTACTGTAGCATCCATGCTGGGGACAGACCTGAGGGAGGTTACAAGAAATTTGTTCAAATATCAGCTGGTTAAACTCTTTGTGATTACAGGTCACTGTTGTGTGTGTGAATGTCAAATAAGTACCCTTGTTGTCATGCCAGATTCGTATTTTCCAGACACTGCCCAGGCTGGTATCCGTGGCAATATGAAAAATGTCGAGAGCGTTCCGCGTGAAAGCTCCTCTGCTGTCGAGATGGCGGTGTCCGCTGCGGCTCTCTCGTCCATACAAACTGATTCCCACATGAGCCGTGGTGCCTGGAGGGACAGAGAGAGACTCATTATATCGACTATTTCCACATATTCTGATCTCTCTGCAGAGACTCTCCTTTTTATCGACATGTTTAATTTGTAGTAATAGTTTTTGCTATTTTAATAATTAAGGCACTGACCCTGCGACAAATGTTTATTTATTTATTTATTTATTAACAGAAATTGCACTTGGGGGGTTGTTCATTCACAGACTACAAAAAAAATGTCAGTAGACATTTGTGTCTTTAACTCTCTCTCTCTAGTGTGTCATGTTTACTATATTTTATGTACATATAAAAAAATGTTAGATATCGGTCTACTTCTTATTCTTCTTTTCTTCATTTTCTTTTTTCAAAAGAAGGCTCTTGCACAAGGAGTTGTGGCTTTTAATCAGGGTTGTTTTAAGGCCAATATCCAGGCTAATACAGTAGTATGTAACTAAAGAGTCTATATAATACTGTAAATACCCGTTGAGCTATTAAATAACACCTATGCCCACTTTCTAGCATCCTGACAGGTGTCTAACAGTGTCCCCCCCCTTAACTCACCTGCCCCTCGGCTCCAACCAGTCTTGACCTGGATCTCGTACTTAAAAAGTCCATCTTGGCCGCAGAGTGGAACCACACCAGCCCGCCGTAGATCCAGCTGGTCCAACTTGTGCAAGATGGCTGCTGCCACAACATAGCTTAGTAAGCCTAACACACATACCAATAGCACAACCAGGCTTGGTGCACCAGACCGCTCCTGAAAGACAAGGAAAAACGGTTTGAGTGTGTGCTTATCTGGTGCATGTGCACAAAACGTTTGCTCTTGTGATACTGACTGGCATTTTAAAGCTGATGGCGTTGGCCGGTACAAACAGGCCTGCAGCGAAGGCCGTGAGGTGCCTGGTGCGACAAACAGCTCTGCTGGCTTTGGTTTCTGCCAGCGGCACCATGCCATCTGTCCGCCACTGCTTCTCACTCTCACTGAAGTACTGACACAGAGAGGCAAACACCCCGACCTCCAGATGAACACCCACAGGCTGAGAGCCGGGGCTGCAGGCCGTGCTCACGTTGATAAAGTAGTCCAGAGTGGTGTCGTACGACCTGTGGAACACAGGACAGAGGAATTTGGTTGTAGTCAAATTGTACACCCCAAATTAATTGCTTGGTGACCTTAGACCCTCAGTTGCTACTAACAATAGTATATAATTCTGGGCTAAGTAACATTTGTACATGTTCAGTACACATTATATTACATGGCAGTGGGTGAACAAGGGCTCTTACCCTGGTGACAGGAAGAAGGTGTATTTCCTGTGGTCAAGATCTTGCCCCCTGGTCATATGGAGTTTGATACGTTTTTTGTCTGTGCAGTTGAACTCATTGGGTCTTTCATGTGAATGCAGGTAGGCTGTGACGTATGGCTCCTCCACGTCCTCTTCTCTTTCATCCCTCTCTCTGGCATCTGGAGAACGGAAGGACAAAATAATGAGAAGAATGAAAATTAAAAAGGCTACAAGAGGTTACGGGTGTGTTTATTGTACTGAAGACATTATATATAGACATTATATAGCTGTTCCGGTTGTTGTGTCCACCCCCGGTACATGCAATGTGTATGAGATGTGAGAGCTCACCCTCCAGGGAGGTGAAGTTGAGCTGCACAAACAGCCCTGCCTGTCTGTTGGTGTTTCCCGTGCTGACCCTGACGATGACGGAGTCGCAGTGGCTGATGTTAACAGCTCCAGCTGTGGGGACCCCTCCGTTACCAGAACTCTCAGGACCTGCTTCTGCTCCACCACTTCCGTTGTTAATGGCAACAGTGATGGCTAGACTATCGTCCAGTCCGGAGATGGGAATCTGGGTGCCATTTTCAGTGCGGAACTCCATGGACGCCACCTCGGTAGAGACGGTGTAGTTCGCCACATAGTTGAAGGGGAAGGGGTTGGACTCCACCTGGTGAGGAGGAAGGTGAAGGAATGTGAGAAAATCATAAGAGGAGGTGCGTAGTGGAGGAAATTAGATCTGATGAAGTGAGGGTAAAACAGAAATACAAAATAAGACCACTTCAGACAATTTCTGTGAGTGTGTACTGATGAGACCGAGTACTGAGTCTTAGTTGTCAAGCTGTCAAGTTCTTTAACAGCGATCTAAAGAGAAAGTTTCAAAGGAGAATTTTGTACTCGACTGAGTAGTTTCTATCATGTTTGATGTTTTCTGATGTTACCTGAAACAAAAGCTGCATGATGCTGTTTCCTGCAGCAGCTCTGCCAAGGCTGCTGTTGAAAGCTCGGGGGATGGAGAACCGCTGGCACTCTGGAAAAAGGTTAGAGGAAGAGAAGATTAAACACTGGAATAAACTATTACGAAGCATGCGTTTCTTCACAGTCAAGTTCATAATGTACAATTTTTTTTATAGATTTGTATAGATTATGGCGGTAATGAAAATCGCCCACCTGGACTGTCGTTGCCATGGTAGCAGAGCAGGCTCTGGGGGTCCGCCAGTTTTCCCGTGGCAGCGATCTCAGCTCCCTTCAGCACAAGCGGCTCCTCATTGAGCACACGGCCGTGCATGAGGATCAGCATGAGGACTGAGGACAGGCTGTAAGCCTTGGCCGCCACTCGCAGAGGGTGTGGCTCCAGTGAGGAGGGAGAGGGGTCTAACAGTGTGCCTCCCTGCTCCTCACCAGAAGAGGAAAAAGAGGTGAAGGGGGGTGGGGCGGAATCCACGTAGGTGGGCTGGAGGTAAGACTGGGATGCTGACTGGCTGACCTGATGGATCAGATCACCTGGAGGGAGGGAGAGGATACGAGATAAGGTTAATGGCTAAGGAAGATTTGACAAGGAAAAAACAAAGTTACAGCAGCGCAGTTTCATTCACTAAAGTTTATTTTCTCTCAAGATACCAACTATAAATCCTCCAAATATGGGACAGAATGCAGAGTGTTGGTGAGTTGTGGTGAGTATATGGTGCTATGGGCTTTTCAAGAAATAGGGTTAGTAAGCCAACCACGGACGGACTATGTAATTTGGTGACTGATCTGCATCAAAGATCTACTGAAGATGGTTGAAATACAGAATACAAAGGCCTTTGTAGGCAACAAGACTGACCAAATGATTTAAGTCCTACAGGACAAGTAGGATAAATAGTTATATTATGAGCGTATATAAGAGCAGCAGTTTTACAGTATATTCATGCTATTTGTAGCTGTGCCACATAACACTGCCTTCTGTCTTGTTTTGCTTCAACACTTGCTAAATAAATCATGCCTACATTACAGACGTTATAGACCAAGTACATGAACAGCAGTAAGAAGGCATTACCCTCCACTTAGCAATTAACATGCACGATTGAATGACTTGTTGCTAGCTCCTATTTAACGTTACAGTTTACTTTGATTCAGATTTTGAGGCCAACAACACCGTTTTGAAAGATGGAAACACTCATGCACTTACAGAGACACAAACTTTCTTTCTTACCCATGATGTTCAGGATGTTGTCAGCTATCTCAGTAGGAGTGACGATGCCCTGCTTGGTGTCAGTTTGCAGTATCTCAAGCATGGACTCCAGCTTGTTCAGAGTGCTGTTCTGACACTCTTCACAGATAAACTCTCGACTCACCGCCTGGAAAAAACACACACACGCACAATTGATCATTTGTTTGCTTTCATGACTGATTCCTTTATTTCTAGCTTTATTCTTTGCCTTTGGTTTTTTCTTTTCCTGCCCTCTTTCCTTTTCTTCCCACCTTGCCTCCCCCTCATCCTGCTCACCGTGCACTGAGCCAAAGCAGCGGAGGTCTGCTGGATGTCGTTAACAGTGATCAGGTCTAGAGCGGTCAGAGCTCTGGTGATGTTGCTGCGGACTCTGACTCTGTAACTGCGCTCATCTCGGGACACCCGCACCGACTCCCTTGTCTGCTCATACTGGAAGAAGGTAATACAGGTATAAGTATGCTTGATGTATTATCAATTGATGAATACTTGGACGGATAAATGTATTAATCAATGTAGTTGGCTAAGCCTACCTCATTTAGGACTGTAATAAGAGCCAACGATAACTCTCGGACCCTCTGGGAGTCTCCCTGCTCCAGCAGCTTTTTGAGTTTGCTGTCTGTCAGCTCATACAGCCAATGGGGAAGGCTGTTGTACTCAGGGGGCGGATCTGGCAGCAACACCTCGATGGTCCTGGACACATACACAAAACAAAAAGAGCCGTTATTGAATATAGTGTTTCTAACTTTGCTATATTTGTCTGGACTTGCATGCATTTGCCCGCATGTGAGTGTAAGAACAGTAATATTGTTTAGCTATAAAAAGGGACAAGACTAGAGGGTTAGATTTGAGGATACATTTATTATTTTATTTTTTTCTACCCAGATAAATTCATGAATTTTAGCCATGCTAGCGACTGGTCCACCTCTGGTCTCTGCTAAGCACAGCCTCACAGAGCTGCTACCTGCCATCATGGCTGTAGACTCTTGTTTAATGTCTCTGTAGTTTGAAGTTAACAGCGAACTTACCCTCCCGTTTTATTACCATGTATTACAGATCTCATTCTACCACATCCTCAACATACCCTCACTTAGTCTGACTGCTTCTTTTATTAGATCATGTAGCAGCTCATCTTAAAAGCAGAGAAATACACCATCTCCCGTGCTGATGGTTTAATAAATTGTGCTTGTTGACCTAGTGTTAACAAAACAGTAAGGTCAACAACAGAACAAAAACCTTGGAGATGGCGGGGATTTATTGTAACGCTCAGAAAGTCTTCAGTAATGTACAGGCTTAGCGGGCTACGGTATCTTGGGATGTAAACAAAAAAAGTTGAAGGACTGAATCCTTAAGAGAGGCAAGCTCTGTGAACATTTTTAAATGACAATTGAAAACTTATTTATTCAGCATTGCTTTTAACTAATTGTCACTTTTCCATACCCTTGATTTGTTTAATCTCAGTTTTTTCGTGTTATATTTTATGGATTGTTCTTTGTTTTATCTTGACATATTTTATTTTATATTGCATATTATTTTATTTGATGTCTAATTGTCACTCTTCCCTTCCATTGTTGGTTTTATCTCTGTCATGTCTTGATATATTTTATTGGTCGTATGCCTTTCTTTATTTTAGTGCCGTCTTTTAAATATTCAATTGTCCTAGGCATACCTATCCTTGCAAGTAGCCGATTCTCGTACTTGTTACTAATTTCTTTGCTTGGTTTTATTGCGCAGTATTTGCACTTTTTTGCATGTTATATTTTCTTGTGTTGTACAGCACTTTGAGCTACACCAACTGTATGAAAGGTGCTATATAAATAAAGTTTATTATTTATTATTATTATGAATCTTATTTAATTGGCCTCACTGCTGCTTAACTAAATTAAACCAGTGAGTTAAATGCAGTTACTCGTTCAGTGCAATGCTGGCAGCTCCCTGGTGGTCCTCCACTGTGATGGATAAGTCTACACTGTTTCGGGCTGAGCTGAAGCCTGGGGGCAGGAAGGCAGAGTGCTCCGGGCTGCTGCCTTTGTACACACAGAAGTCCTCGCAGTAGTCTTCTC
This sequence comes from Maccullochella peelii, assembly GCA_002120245.1. Classification (NCBI taxonomy): domain Eukaryota; kingdom Metazoa; phylum Chordata; class Actinopteri; order Centrarchiformes; family Percichthyidae; genus Maccullochella; species Maccullochella peelii. Next base: position 39,196 of record LKNJ01004549.1, read on the forward strand.
TGCAGCGCGTCACCAGTAGACTGTAGAGCAACGGAGTCTCCGAGACGCCTAGATCACTGTAACCTGGAGGCAAGAGACAACATGAACAAACAAGAGAAGAAAAGACGACGATCTTGGTAAACAGGTGATAAGTAATTGAGGGAGAAATCTGCTAATGTTTGATGATTGGATAGATTTAACAAAATCAAACATTGGAAACAGAGAGAAAGAATGAGTAAAGCAAGCATATTGTGATTCAGGTGTGTGAGAGCGAGGTCCCACCTTCCTTCTTCCAACCAGAGCAGGTGAAGTGCACCTGGTCCAACAGTGTGCGTATACTCCAGCCTTTACCGCCTCCAACCCCGTACTCCACTCCCGCTTCCCCTCCCACTCTCAGGCGGCACTCCCCACCAGCCGGGGGCTTATTGTGGTGTAGAATGATGGAGGCGGCGCCCTCGCCATCCAGACTGCCATCAGTCACGTGCAAGGTGAAGATGTAGGAGTCTATGTGGCGCAGGACGCCCTGCCGCAGCACCAGGTTCATGCCGTCACTTCCTGTGGTGGTGGAGGAGGAGTCTAGGACCAGAGTCTCGTTCTGCAGCGTTACGGCACTCCAGCGCTGAGAGACACACGGAGAGCAAGCTACATTTGGTGATTTCCTCAGAAATATAAAGGCATTAATAAATTAAATAAGCAGCAATTAGCCAGCCTAAAAGCTTTCATTTAAGGTAGGGACAACGTCATGTTTCTTTCTTAAATTTGTTTTGATCCATTGTGCGGTGCCAATTAGATACATGAATGATTCATGGGGTCCAGAAACCAGGCTATAACTGTCCTGGCTTAATGCTTTTAATGTGTTTTTTTCTAGGTATCAGGTTATGAAAAGGGTGTATTACGTTGAGGATGAGAGGCGCATAAGACAGCTTTAAAGGAATAGTTCAACATTTTGGGAAATGATGACATACTGTATGTACATGTGAGAACTACATGTAGTCAGGTCAATGCAAAGAGGACCAAATTCAAAACCTACATACCCCTGTGCAGTATGGAAACTGAAGTAGATTGAAGTCATTATGAATAAGGGACCTAGGTTAGAGTTCAGCTGAGCGCAGTCAGCTGGTATGTGCAATTTGAGGCCCAGTGACTCAACAAGTGTTTTGTCTTTCAAATTGTTTCCCTGTGTTAGTGAGGACCAAACATATTCTCTCTGGCTCCAGTTGTACAATGACCTAATTTTTACACCCACACACTGCTGCTGCATCACAAATCCCAGGAAAAGTCTGAATAAAGGAGAGAGGTGGAGCAGGAGGAGGACAGGGAAGGAAAGGATCTGGAAACGTTGATTTCACTGTCACTTCTGTGGCGCAGTGACCTCATTTTGCTTTGACACAGAGAGTTGGATTTGTAATCTGTGTGGGTTTGCCTGTGTGTGTGGGTTTGCCTGTGTGTGTGTGTGTGTGTGTGTGTGTGTGTGTGTGTTTACCCCACGATGAAAGCCCTGGCAGTTGGTGCAGGTTCCTCTGAGGTAGACATACGAGTTCTGGCTGACCTCGTATATGGACTGGGCCTTACAGGACACACACTCCAGATACACCATGGGAATATGGCCACTCTGGACAAGCACCTGTGTCACACGCACACACACGTCAAATGTTGAGCAATTCAGGCATCAGTGGATAGTATGCAGTCCCTCCAATCAGACCAAACCCATCCCAACCACAAAATACAAATACAAACATTTATTGACCCATGTGTAGTTTCTCATCCACTCTCTCTCTTTGTGTCACACATGATTTCACACTCATATGTCCAGTGGCATACAGTTCAAAGAAGTCTCAACTTGCTCTATCCTACTGCCTTCTGTTTAATCTTATGTTATTTTTTTTATCACATCAAATAGTCTAAAGGGTCAATGTGTTTTTCTGGCAGCTGCTTATTGAGCTGCTGATCAATGAACAAGAAAAAACCAAAGCTTTGAAGGAAGGAATAGAGAACTCTGGGAACTTGAGAAAATGATGCACTCATTACTGGAAGTAATTTCTGTAAAAACATGTTGAAACATAATGAACTGACAACAACAATCCAAGTGAAATCTCTCCACATAAATACAGGCAGTATGTAGAGTAACAACACAAGTACATGACAAATTTATTTAATAATTCAGTCATTATTATTATCATTATTTAAATTATTATTATTATATTATTACCTGTAGGAGCCTAAATGCAGTTTATTGATGTTTGACTGATTAGCATGCAATAATTTAAGTGCAATTCAATTCAATATATTTATGTTCATATGTAAAACAACAGTTATTTACATGGTTCATTGATTTAGAAGGAAGTATGTTGATGTATTTACAGTTCATATTTACAGTGATGCAATAATTCGATAATTTAAAACGTACAATATCTCATTTATATTACACACTTACTTGTTACAGCAAAATTTATCATTATCATTATGAGTGTTTTATGGTATTTTGTTATTATTCTGTGTAACAGTTTCATCT
>LKNJ01004550.1:0-37101 GCA_002120245.1 Maccullochella peelii
TCTGGATCTGTGGTTGCAGGCCACCTGCTGCCCGTGTGTTCCTGCTCGGCGGCCTCTGCTGCTATTGTTGTTATTGATCTTATTATTAGTATTACTATTATAATATTGATATTAGTATTATTTATATTCATATTAACATTATTACCATTAGCACTGCTATTACTTTACATCTGTATGTTGAATTGTACTGTGCTGTACTATTGTATGTTCNATTATATTGCTATTAGTACTATTTGTATTAACATTAATACCATTACCACTACTGTTACTTTACATCTGTATGTAGAACTGAACTGTGCTGTGCCACTGTGTGTTCTCTTTCCTCCTGCTCTATCTCTCCCTCTCCTCTCTCTCAACCCAACCAGTCGAGGCAGACGACCGCCCACCCAGAGCCTGGTTCTGGTTCTGCTCGAGGTCTCTACCTGTTAAAGGGAGTTTTTCCTTGCCACTGTCTCCTAGTGCTGCTCTTGGTGGGAATTGTTGGGTCTCTGTAAACATAAAGAGTCGGTCTAGACCTGCTCTATATGAAAAAGTGCCCTGAGATAACTTTGTTATGATATGGCGCAATATAAATAAAACTAAAAACTGAATTGAATATAAAGATATACTGATGACATGATATAAAGATGTATAGTTGTCGTCCTTGGCCTTCACTGGGCCTCATGGTGTTTGTCCAGCTGTACAGAGCACCTCAGATATTGTAGTGTTTGCCCCCCCCCCACCCCCCCTGCAAAAGATGATGTTGTTATCAGCACTAAGGGCTGAGTGTGCATTCCTCTTCCTGAAGATGTTATCTGTGCCCTCCTCTGCAGGCAGCCAGAGAAAGGCGAGAGCGATGGCAGCAGAGGGGTGGGAAACTCCTCTTTTTGACACCATATCAACTCGGTGCTCCTTATCGCTCCCATTTGCTGCTGAGCCAGACGATTACCAGAGTGGCTTTATGCACACAGCCTCGACACTCAATTAGTCTCCCACACCCACTCGCTCTGTTAGCTCTCAGCGCCGGGGACCCACAGCAGCAGACGCAAGAGCGGGAAAATGCAGCTGGGTTGACCCACATCAACATATAGAATATTTTGTTAGAGCTGTTTGAAATCAACACCCACATTTCTTCATGTTTTCAACAATTCAAATAGGTCTGGTGCTGTGCCCAATGACAGCTGTTTCCCCCAGTTGGAGCTTTGTAGACAGAATTAAGTATGGTAACGTAACCTTCATACATAGTTAGTTAGCTACCTAGCTATCCAGGCCAAGACTTCCTCTTCGCATGCAACCAAATCCCATTCATGTGAGGACCCAATTGGGGCCAGATGTCCTCATGAGATTTTAGTGTTTTAGTGAAATTCAGTTTCTCATGACATAAATTAGTGTTGGTCTCCTCCCTTTCAACTTTAACAAATGTCATCAACAACTCTGCAGCACTTCCCTGCTGTTCCTTTACCTTTTTTATCTTCTGTTCTTGGTACCACATTATTATTGTGAACAATCTGTTAATGCCACATCACAACGTGGAAAGATATTCAGATATGAATGGCTCAGTCCATCCCTCTGGGCAATGAATGACATTCATTTCATTTACTTAAGACAGCAGCGACTTGCGGAGGTTTGTGTGTGACACTGAACAAAGTACATCCATTTATGATATAATCTGATTTTCGAAGAACTTCGACTTTAAGTGAAGATGCATTGATCGCTGCAGTGCCATTTTTAAAAACTTTTATTTTTCTAGGACATGTCTGAGCCCTTATGGGTGGATTGCGCTGCCGTGACCTTAAAATTCACCCCAACCCTAACGCTATCCCTGACAAGGCTGGATTACCAACCAGGCAACTGTCCTGGGGCACCAGGACTGTCAGGGGTCCCAAAAGAAGATAAACTCTCCTGACACATACCTGGTAATCACTGTTGGAGTCAGCTTACAGGAGGAAAATTGAAACATCTGTAATTGCTGGACAGTACTTATGCTTTGAAAACTGTTTCTCACAATGCCATTCCTGCTTGACAGTCTTATTCCAGTACCTCTAAAAACCAGATTACATCAGTATCAAGTCTGGATCTGCTACAGAAAGCCTCAGCTGACCTCCTCAGATAAAGAATCAAGATCTCAATCCTTTTCCACTGTGACAGGTCATCAAGGATCTCAGGCTCAATTCAGCTTGTACTGTAAGAAATGGCTTCATGTAGTTCTTTCTCTCGGCTTACAGAGAGCAGGCTGCTGTTAATGTGGAGCCTTTGACAGGAAATGTTGTCATTTGTCCATCTATTGACTCGTGCTCAAAGTGGAGAAGACAACTTTGGTGTGTTTCCCAGGAGCTGAGAGGATAAATGCTCCTTACCTCAGTGCTGTGCTGCTCCAATCACCAACATAATTACACAAAGTCCATTTGCTGGGGAGGATTTGCTACAGCGCTGCTTTTGATCGATGTCCATGCATGGAGACCCCCAGCCCTCTCCCGTTACACTTACTGTACACTTTCCAGTCACTGTCAGCTCATCTGTTTCTCACTGTTAAGTTCCTCTGTCCTGTTTTTCTTCACCCAGCACATATTTACAGGATTGCATCTTTTTCTTTACAGAAATTTAAGTCGGCAAGTGAAGCTTAATGTCTGTCATATTTCAGTGTAATGGGCATGGATGGCACAGCATACTCCTCTCAGAGAGTTTTGGATTATTGCAGTCAGCTCAGTTCCCTGCAGACACAGCGATGCTGACGGGATGTTACACCTTGAGGAGATGACCCCTGCATTCTGTGTCATCTGTGTGTTTGTTTATTCCTCATACCTAAATGACAGAATAGGCCGTTTGCCAATGACTCCCAAAAAGACCGTTGGACAGGCGAACCGGACCTTTGTCGTCATGGTGACAATAATAAACACGTGGTTAACGGTGTGAAACGGTCGTGGTTTGCTTAGGTTTAGACACCAAAACTACCTGGTTAGTTGTAAGTTTTATTTCGTACGTAAGTTAAGTTACGTCACACGACTTACTAAAGTAACTTAACTTATTTTAACATACGTCAGATCGTAATGTTAACTTCTGGTTTCACATAGAACACAAACAGCGGCCTCCTGGGTGAATGTCCTGTGTTTGACCCGTCCATCCACCTCAGCCTCCTCCCTTTACGGACTTTGTCGCTTCTTATTCTACCTCACCTGGCTTCCTCCTTTGCTCCCGTCATAATTACTACAGCCACTAGAGGTCGCCGCCTAACAATAAACATAAATATGGGTCGTAATAAGCTGCTTGCACAGACGACATATATGGCTGTATGTTTGCTGAGGACAGTCTGGTTTATCCATGCTTCTTTAACAAATTTCAGATTTCAGTGAACATTGCATTTTATGTTTATATTTGATCTATACCTCCTTACAGGTATAAGCATCCAGCGTAATATTTAGAGATCCGAAAACCACCCTCATCCACACACACACACACACACACACACACACACAGACTACCACCTATGTTCACTTAGGTCATATGATAGCATCTAAGCAAGTAACATCTTTTAAAGAAGATACAGTTGAAAGCTCTGGAAAAAGCAGGTAGGTGAACCTTGAGTTTAAAATGTTTTATCAGAGACGGTGTAGTATTGATTGTACAATCCTGCAATTCTAAAATACATGCAATCACATAAAAAGCATGTGGTATGGAAGCCTATAGGGGACTATATTAAAATGATAATGTAAACTTGCAAATGAAAATGTAATTCCACAACAGCATTATAATTTTCCTCATATGTAGGTGTTATTTGAGTAAAAATGAAAATGCAATAATCCAATTTGCATTTTCATTTTCCCATACTTCTGTGGGCGTTCCCACACAATATGACCATATTATGATTCTAATGAAAATGGAAAAGGATTTTCAAAGTCGTACCCCACTGTACAGTGGACAATATTCAAATGTTAAATTAAATTTGAAAATTAAAAAGCAATGTAAACAATGTAACCTGTAACCTTTTTTACTCAAGTAACACATACTTATTTGGAAAATTATTATGCTATGCTGTTAATATTTACTTAGATTGTTATACTGTTCAGCTTTTCTTTATTCCCAACATTATCTGTAAACGCATGGAAAAGTTGCTGTTTTGCAAGATCTCATAAACCCGTATAAATAATAGTTATGATAATCATGATATGGATCGCAAACAGAAATGTCTCAATCAGAAACTGATGCAGCTAATTACCAAGTACCAACGTATTGCAGTTATCTGCAGAAGAAGCCCTTCCCCTCATTGAAATGAGTCTGCAAGTATTCCTGATGATTTGTAAAAAGCAGTATAGTGCTAAAACTACCACTGGTGGTAGATAATGTAGTTTGGGCTGAGAGTGTGCAAGGGCAGGTGTGTTCCATTTTCATTTTCATCATGTGTTCATGTGTTCCATTTTCATCCCCTAAACAGCTCCCCCGCTCCCCCGCTCCCCCCCGCGGGGAGCAGGGGATCGGATCAAGATCTACCTCGGTCACATACCCACCACACTGTCCATTTGGCACCTCACCGAGACCACCTCCTCTCTTGTCTCCGCACCTGAGTACGATTACTGTGTTCACACCTGCCCAAACGAACTGCACTAACCGGGCAAACGCACCAGGGTTTATCTTAACCGAACCAAACAGGTTAGGTGTGGAATCGACCCAAACCAACTCTTTAAAGCTGCATTAATTTTTTTTTTTTTGTTGGTTTTTTTTTGTGTATAAAGTTTGTTAGCAAACAGTTGCTTAGACATCGAGCAGATATGGATGTAATCTGTTTAGCTGCTAAATGCTCCAGTGCTAACTGTGTCTGGCTTTTTAGAGCTGAGAACAGCTGAATGAGGTTGATAAGGGGGGAGTTTGCGGGCAAGAAAACCAAAACAATGAGGTCACACATTACACGTAGTCATTCGATCCTTTGTTCATATGGAAAGTGTAGCTTCAAACCACAGTATCTCAATACAAGACACAACATGTAAATTATAGAGTTTTTTAAAAAAAAAGTCCTGCTTTTGATGAATATTTTCGTCCTTCTTCCAGTTTGTGCCATTTGTGTACTGGAGAGACAAACTTTTTTCCAAAAAATTATGTTCCATAATACCCCAATGCACCTTTTTTTCATGTGAGCAGATTGGTCCTGCCCACATGAAGATGAACATGAAGCAGCTGGAGTCCATCACCTTCCTTTAGTCCCTGTTCTGAATGATGCTCAGGACCGGATGCTTCTTCATCGTTGAGAAAGTGCAGAGGGACTTGCGTGTTATTACAGTAACATGTTTACCTCACACACACTCCACACAGATCGATGCCCACTTTGTCCCGCTGCTCGGAGGGCTCTTACTTGCCATTGATTGACAGAGGGAGAAGAGCTGCCAGGCCTGTACCGGAGAAAGAAATAATTATTGAGCCGATGTGAGAGGATAAACTGTGGCTCATCCTGGCTTAGAGGACATCTATACAGTAGAGAAGAGACGCTGCAGATAAAGAGAAAGTCCTTCTCACACTGAGCCATGCAGCTGACAGGAGCTGTGGTCCTGAGGGGAAACTGCTTTCTTTCGGCTTCTCTTACTTTTAATTCTGTTTTTCAAAGGACTTACATAGCTAGTTAAACTAATTGGCCAGTTAAACTGGCCAGAGTATGTTCAGGCTTCATACCAGCATTGTATGAGTACAGATATAGGAAAGTGGAAAGCATGAATCATTTTGTTCATTTCAGTCCAAATATTCATAGTCACTCAATGTAGTTTGTTCTCTTTTTTTCACAGTTCAAATGGACTCCAGTATGTACATCAGTAAAATGCCCCATTTTTTGCTTTGACTCTGGTCCCTGCTTACACTTCCAGTGACATTTCTGCACCGCCTGTTTAATGAACGTCAGTAAGTGAACGTGTGGTGGGAGTTTTCATATTATTCCTATTTTATATTTTATACATTAACTATACCGTTTGTGTCTGTCTTTCCCCTCTATGTGTGCAGCTCAGTTTGACCTTCAATCAAGCATGCTCCCTTCTTCCTGTAGGAGGCTCCTATCCGTTCTCTCTCACAGAGATAAATTAGGAAACTCTGGAGGAAGGATAAGACAGCCAAGTGTACTTGTTATGAGTGCTAGTATTGTTTGAAGACAAAGGGTCTTTGCTAAGACAACTTTCCTTTTTTTCTTTCTTTCTTTTACTTTCTCTGAAAGAACGCGTCACTGTTCAAAGGCACTTAAGTACATAAGTATATAGTACACTGTATATACAGTATATAGTCACCAGTGAGGGGATCTCTGCTGCTGAAAGCTATGATTCATTTAGTGACAATGGTGATTCAGTGTAGTCATATCTGTTTTGTTTAAAGATTTGTTCGTACATGTTCTGAACACCACTACACACACCACCTCCTTTTGTAGAATTGGGAGTTTAGAATTCATGTCGGTCATTTGAACTGGTTTGCCTTTTTTTTTCTGAAGGAGATCAGAGGTCCCAATCCAGAGAATCCTTCAAAAAATATTGGGATATTTATAGATGCTTATAATAAAGGAAAGTGATAAAACGGTTATATGCAAATAATATAAGGGTATCACCTCAATGAACAAACACTCAACTAATTAAATAAGGCAATGTTGGGAAAAAGAGATGAGAATGGAAATACCTGAGGAGGTGTGGCTCCAAGCCTGGGAAACTGTACATCCACCAATTCACTGACCTGAGGAGATTTTTGTTGAAAACTCTGATATGACAAACAGACATTGGTTAATAGACTTTTTTTAAACTTTCTTCTTTATTTGTCCTTTTTGTTCTCTGTGCTAAGGGGCTATGGTGCTTAAACCCCTGTGTAATGAACTGTACCTGTGCATTTGCCTGTGTTTAAATGATGAGTCCATCCTTTTCCCAGCCCATTTGACTGTTGTCAGGCTATTGAACAGGCGTTATCATCACACATCTGTCCCAAATACAGTATATGGGCTAGGAGGGGCCTACTAAACCTATGGATGGACGGACAGACGGATGGCCAGACGGACGGATGGATGAATGGGTCAAACAAACACAGGACTTTCACCCAGGAGGGGTTCGTGTGCCACGTGACAGCAAAAGTCAACGCTGACTTATTTAAAGTTTTGAGTCACGTAACATTGTTATTTTAACCCAAACCATTATCAAGGGTTAGGGTTGCCTAAACCTAAGTACGTCTGTATGACATGAGTGATGAACCCTGTGAATAGATGATAACGGCCTTCTGAACCTAGTACTAGATGGAGCAGGCCCCTACTAACCCATATCTATGAGGCTGATAACCACTGATAACGCCCATTCAATCGAGTGATAACATTCCAAACAGGTGCTTTGTTCTGCATTCCAGTGTCTCTGTTGAAGTTTAAAAAAGAAAAGACAGATCTGGTCCAATCAGGCTCTTTCCTCGCTGATATGATGGATAAGATGCAGGTTGATTATTTACATGTTTACTGTATAGCCGATCAACACACATAGCACCAGCAGTAGCTAGAAAAGGCAATTTCTGAAGAAATTGTGGTGTGAATGCTGGATGTGGAAAGGCTGACGCTAAACTGGATAGCCGAATGCTTCCAGCATTCACACCGATAATGGCAGCAGTAGGAACACAGTAGCAGATCTGCCCACTGCGAACACTGTTTGTGTGAAAGTTGTGCCTTCTTATTTGTGTGCTTGTTTTCCATTCAGTTCAATTCAGTACAACTTTATTTATCTCTGTAAAGGTGACTGTCTGCAGTAGCTCACCGGCCGGATCAGCAGATACACACACACAACAGACAGAAGAAGAAAGAAAAAACAGTTACATAATTATCAAGCTAAAAATAATCAAGGAGCACAGCGACGTCCTGAAGGCAGCAATGACAATTCACCTGCTAAGATGTGCTCAGGTAGGATCAATGTTTTTGGTTTTGTGTTTTGTTTGTTGTTTGGATTTGGGTGTCCATTTGTGTGTATGTCTTGTTTTGTGTGTTGTTTGTTTTATTTTTGTGTTTGTATTTTATTCAGTTGTGTTTATTTGTATTTTTGTTTTATTTTTGTGTGTTTGTGTGTTTGTATTTTATTTTTGTTTTATTTTTGTGTGTTTGTATTTTATTTTTGTTTTATTTTTGTGTGTTTGTATTTTACTTTTGTGTGTTTCCAAAAACAAAAACACAGAAAAATAAAACAAAAACAATTTTGGGGGGGATTTTGTTGCTTGCGTGTGTAGTTTATGTGTACATTTATACGTGTCTATTAACGTGTTTGTGCGATTGTTTTGAGGCGGTTATTGATAGCATTTGTTTATGTATTCATCTTTTGATTGATTGGTTGATTTGTGTGTTTTTGTTTTTGTTTGTTTATCCATCTGAGTGTTTGTTTGTGTGTGAATCTGTTGGTTTGTTAGTTTAGCATAAAATGGTCACATTTAAAGATACTGAATATGATAGAAAAGCGATCAGCTGTCAGAAGCTCCAATCTTTAAAAACTCATGTCAGACTGTGTCATTCCCTGCAGCTCCTGTTCTGTCTTGATCACGCAGGCTTAATCACATCAGATATGATGGAGGGAAATCACGTGAAAGTTATGGGTCTGATGGATGACTTTGGGCCATGGTTTCATCAAGCTCTGGCCGGTGTAATTTGATCCTCTGGAGTCTCAGGGGGGGTGGCGAGAGCAGGCTCAGGCTCAGAGAGAAGGCTCGAGCCAGCCGTCCGCAGCACTGAGAACAGTCCTCGAATGCATCATCGCAGAAACAGAAGAATTCATCACTAAAACATGAGAACACTGACAGTGGAGGTTCATCAAAACAGCCAGCATTCATCATCCAGTCCACTTCAAACACCGCACAAGTGCTTCCATCTTGTTCAGTCCCCAGCGCCTTTTGGATGTCCCCGAGCTCCTCGCAGACGTTCCAGCAGAGCAGTGCTGCTGTAGTTAAATGATATTGTTCTGAGGGTTTTTGTTGCGAACAACACCTCTCATTTCAGATGGATGGAGATCCGCGTTCGCCCCATGGTGTATGATTTCTTATCTCTGTCAGCAGGCAGTGGTGTAAGCTCACCAGGCTTCAGAGGACCATCCATCTGAGTTTGCGGCACAGCTCAGGGGAACTATTGAAGGGGTCAAACGGAGGGCAGCGCAGGAAACAATGGCACGGAGAAGATAATGACACAATACAATAGAGTCGCCTGAAAATGGCTGTCTTATCATCAGGGATATCATGTGTCTGGGAATGTTGTGACGGCCATATGAAAAACAAGTACTCCCCCTAGTGAGGGAACACATTCTTTAAGAACCTCATGTTCCACCTGAGGTTGAGATAACTAGGACAGTTCCAAGAGTACTCAGATCATTTATTTAAGTAAATGTTAAAAGTCCTGCATTAAAATTTTTACTCAAGTCAAAATACAGAAGTATGATCATTAAAATATACGTAAAAATACTGGCCCCTTTCATACTGTTGTATCATGTATATTATATTATTTTATTTATTACAGGAGCATTAACATGTAAGTAGCATTTAAATGTTTAAATGCTTAATTAAACCATTTTATAAATGACCATTTACAAGTACATTTACTCAAGTATTGTATTTAATACAATTTTGAGGTACTTAATTTCCATTTTATACCACTTTATCCTTATGTATCCTCATATGAAATATATATATATATTATATATTAGACACCAAGAGGTCCTAGTTGCTTTTCAGTGTACATTAAAAACCATATGATGAACCATAAGATAAGATAGAACTGTATTAATCCTGAAGGAAATTCTTGTGCCACAGATTGCTCAAACATTACAGCAACACAGTAAGTGTTATACAGCAAGTGTATAAGGAGCCAAATGCTAACACCAGTGCCTAATAGAAAAACAATAAAAGTAAAATACATATAGTAAAATAAATAAACTAACATAGAAAAAGTAATATTGCATATGATATTGATATTATTGTTCTTCTTCTCAGTGTCCCATGTCTTTCCTGCAGATATACAGTTTGATGGCCACTGGTAGAAAAGAGCTGCTGTGGCGATCTGTGGTGCACCTCGGCGGTCTCATATGATGAGCTTATAAAATATGATGCTTTTGTACAGGTTAAAATACAACCGTGTCTAAAGAAGTTAAAACTGGCTCCACCTCGACAAGTTACAGTAACAGTAAGATGAATCTAATTGTTGTGGAGAGCAGGTCTGGGAGAGGAGCAGGAAGTAGGAGGAGCCTGGCCTGATCAGGGCCTATGTACAGGATACAGGAGTGAGTTCAGGTGAGAGCCCTTTAGCACTACCTGCAGCAGAACCCTGGGTTCTCTACTGGCAACAGTGATTTGTCTGAGTGAAAACATGAGTTCCTTTGCTCTTAGTACATTTATGTTTGCAGTATCTTGATGCTTGAGTTATTTATGTTAAGTTACAACGATTGTACATTGTGTTCATTCTTGTCAGTTATAGGGCAACCAGATATTTGCTCCCTATGTATTTAATTGATTGTATGGTGATAACGCATGGTTCGTATTTTCGATTGGTGCCAGCCTCCCCTGCCCTACCACCTGTCTGTCTACAATAAACCACAACTGAAATGGATTCTTCCGGTGTTTCACTGTCCATGGTGTTGATCACAGTCCCTGGTAATCAGCATACCCCTTACGCAGTGCTGATGAGCAAATATTTTACACTAATGTAACATGCAGAAATGTACCAAAAGGGTAGGTTCACATTTTTTCAAGTCTGTCTTACAACAATAATCAGGTGCCCATATTGAACAACTGATTGGTTGCTGTAGTTCCTCTTGTCCATCCTGGCTGCAAGAGATTATGTTCCAGTATAAGTGATGGGGGACAAAATCCACAGTGTGAAAATACACTCTAAAGTTCATCTGAAGTTAAAGAGTCCTCAGCACTAAAGGTCTTTACACACCGGGGACGTAACGAATAAAGGACACAAAAATGGGAAATACTTGAGTTTATTGTCTTTATAATGTTTGTGTCCTTCATCATATAATACAGGGTGATGAGAAACACAAACAGTCAACAGGTCCAGAGTTACGATGTGACGTCCGTTCTGCACAGAGTGATTGGTTGATGCCTTTATTTGCCGTGCAAAAGCTCCGAAAAATCGACCTTGTTCCAAAACGCTTTTTGACATGTGAAAGTATTCATGAAAAAACAACAATTCTAAAAAATATATGTATGCGCAAATTAATCGTCAGTCTTTTTATTGCAAAAGGTCCTCTTTGTGTCATGATCTCACACTAAACAGACAAACGTTGGAAGATACTTGATTTGATTAAATGCAAATCATGTCAGGGATCATTGCAGAGGTAGGCTAGGGAGTAAAAGTGGGTCTTAAAAAGGAGGCAAGAGAATCTGCTGCCTTTATATTTTTCTGGGATTCCAGAGTCTTGGTGCAACTACAGAGAAGGCCCTGTCTCAACATGTTTGCAGCCCTTGATCTGAAGATCTGAGGGGCCTAGTTGTACTGTATGGAGATAGAGGCTCTGAAATATAGGTCAGGGGTGAGACCACGCAGGCCCTTAAACACAAACAGAAGAGTCTTGTAAGGAATTCGAGTACAAAGATGCTAGTAGAGGTGTAATATGTTCCCTTTCTTTACGTCTGCATAGGAGTCTGGCCCCAGCAGCATTGTGTACCAGTTGTGAGCGGTGAATAGAGGCCTGGTTGATACCAAACTATAGGGAGTTGCAATAATCGAGTCTTGGATGACTAATCTAAATCTAAATCTAAATCTTTAGGTGATAAGAAAGTCCTGATCTTGGATTTGATTCTGAGCTGGAAGAAGCTAGATCTCTGTTCCATAGTGTCTGGTGTGATTGGATAACTGGTTGAGGGTAATAATCTATTCTTTATTTATTCTTTATTTGGATCCCCATTAGCTTATTTTAAACATGTTTCCATCCAGGTTATCTATACCAGGAGAGGTCATTGAAAGCCAGAGCAACATCTCCTCTACTGTGTCTTGGTTAACTTGATAAAATGCAAAACAACATGTTTTATCCCTCATAATACTATTAACAATGTTGATAAAGAAGTTGTTAAAGTAATTAGCTACATCATACAGCCTGGTGATGAACAGCCCTGCGCATTCTACATACCTTTGAGAATTGCCTGACTTCTTACACATTATTTAAGTCTTCCATCATTTTTTACTATCATTTACGGAGCTACAAATTTTTTTGTTTAAAATATTCTTTCTTTTTGATGTAATTTAACTTGGTAACCTTATTTCTCAACTTACAATCTGAATCTTAACTCCAGACTTGGCCATTTTAGTCTTTCTTGTTAAAGCAATCAAATGGTGGTCACTGCATCCCACTGCCACTGATACTGCCTGTGAACACAGCTCATGTATGTCAGTGAAAATAGGATCAATACAGGTTGAATTATTAACACCACCAATGGTTGTAGAAATTCTTGTAGGCTGAGTCACAGCCTGGGTGAGATTGCAAATTTCCGCCATAAAAATCAACTTCTTATGCAACGGACAACTTTTAGAAAAGTGCTTAATATTCAGGTCACCAAGAAAGAAGATATCCTTACTTACTTACCTTATCTGTCACTACATCTAGATTTTCACATATTCTATCCAAATACTTCACAGTAGAACTAGAACTAGAATAGGCTTACAATATGCAAGGTGAATCTGTAGCCGTATTAGTTCAATGTCACTGCTCATAATATCTTTCCGTAGCACAAGTGAAATGTGTTCCTGAACATAAAATGCAACTCCGCCACCATACTTGTCCCAATCACTTCTGTCTAACCTATATGTAGTCAGGCCTGTATGTCAGAGGCCTAGTAGGCCCAGAAGCCCATCAACTTGGACTACAGCCGCAGACTCAATAGTGGATCTAATATTGTCCACAGAGTTGAGAGAAAATACGGATCAAATTCATCTTTCATTCAGTGAACAGCTGTATTTAAGAGTTCCAGACAAGATTACATAGATACTTATTAGATTTAGACAAGCCAGATTATCAGAGACAAGGCATGGCAGCCATCTTGGAGCCTGACTAGAGACGCTATAAATAATAATGTACGAGGAGCTTGGCTGTTGCTACGCAGTCCACTGGTCTTCTTCATGCTCTGATTGTGTTCTGTTTCATTTAACTAAGTTCTTGTTGCTTTATAGAACATGAATCTGGCAGAAACATCTTATCAACTGCTTATTTTGGGGAGAAAATAAAGTTAAAAATATAAGGATATGATTACATTAGGTGCAGTTACATTAAAAACACTACATTTTGCCTGTTTGCCTTAATTGGAAATATGTGTTTTTGCATTTTTTGAATTGTAATATTAAATATAATACTGAAGATTATCATGCACACATTATCTGCTCTGGAGACAGCATCTGAGTTTGGGATTATGAGGTTTTGTTTAATTGGGGAACAATTTTTGGAGATATTGAGCATAAAATCGTTTTGTTCAAAAATATTTTCAACAATGAAATTCCCTCAACAAATCAAAAGAAACATTCATAAAGAAAAATTCTATCATTTCAAATTCTCCAGTAAGACTTTGACAGACGTGTAGTTCCTACATATAACCACTTGATGGCAGCAGCAGCTTGTTGTTCTCATGTTACATAATTTGGCAGCGTACCAAACCTTTGTCTACCAATCAGATAAAAACCATAAAACTGTCACACACAGCAAAATATGTGATGCATTCTTGCTGTTGGTATGTGCTCATGCGTACTGTTAGGGTAGACACCGCAATAAACGGCTCATATCAAAGGCACATTTATCAGTTCTGTGGGAGAACTGCCAGGGCCACGACGCAGTGAAAGATATGGATTTGGCAGCTGGGGGAAGGCTTCATGGTGACACAGTGAGAGGCTGAGGTTACCCTGTGTGTGTGTGTGTGTGTGTGTGTGTGTGTGTGTTTAAACTATCTAACCAGCTGTTGGGATTATACAGAGAACAGGGCAGTGGGAGTCCAGAGAAATCTCAGCCTGTTTGTAGCAGTACAGAGCCTCTACTCTTCTTCGCTGGATCTGTGGCCTGAAGCGAACCCGGCAACACTCACTGGGTGTTAGTCAACTGCTACTAAATGACGCTGGATCATAATATACTGTCTTTTGTTCAAGGGTATGTTCAAGGCCTGTGCTTTCAACTTATCAGAGGCCTGGAACATAGTTTGGAGACGGGCCAAGTTTCCCAACTGAACAGGAGCGAGAACTGAACACTTACATAACAAGGCTTTGCGTGTCCTTATGCATACATGTTTCTTTTATGATTCACAGGTCTTTGCTCTAAAACCGCAATGCTAAACTATAATAAAGATCCACTTTTATGGATTATTTTTCATTATTCTAAAGTCATTAAAGTGGAGCTTCTGTAAGGTTCTGTAAGGATCAGACTACAAGATACTGGCTTGTTAATGACCCTGTCACTGCCACAACCCAATTTGGAAGTGAAAATGCAGCTACTTCCTGTCACCGCTTTTTTTTCCTTCTTAAATGCAGAAATTTGTTAAGGAAGGCTTCAACTGAAGCCATACTTTATGTTGATAAGTGGAATACGTGACCCTTTGGAGGGGCCCGACCCCTAGGTTGGGAACCACTGGACTAAACTAAATAACTGTATATGAGGTAGTTAAAACCAGCTCCACCTCGAGCTACAACAGTAAAATGCTGCTCTAATGCTGATGCATTAGTAATCTAATAATGTCATATATAATAATATATAAGTCACAGGGGACATTTAACTGCAAAACCAGTACTTTTACTTTTCTGTCGCATACTTTTACTTAAGTAGGATTTAAAATGCAGGACTTTTACTTGTAATGGAGTATTTGCATTGTTGTATTTGATTATTCCACTACTGCATGTAGTGTGTCATAGTGGAAGTGATGTGTTTGATGTGTTCCTTAATGCTGACCTATCAGAGCTCTTCTGCCCACGACTGTTAACATGATGAGGTAAAAGAAGAATGATGTTTCTTTTCATTTCATCACCCTTGGGTCAGGAGCATTATACCACATTGATCACACCTGTAGGTGCGACGTCACCCTCTGCACATTATATGTATACTGCTCATCACACTAACCCTCTTTACCATAATCCACCATAAGCAACTGAACTGATCGTACCAGACCAAGTAAGGCCGTAGCAGCGGAACCCCCTGAGTGTAGTGAATTGTGTTTCAGTGGGTTTTGTTGTTTCTTCTTTAAAAAATTACATAATCTCACTTTAATGTCTTGAGTTTATCCAACTCAGAGCCTTACCTTAGATAAGAAAAACTAATTAAGTGCGATAGTTCAGCTTACTCTCTTTTAGCTGAAATAGCTGAAAGTTTGTAGTGGAAAAAGCCAGACCATAAACCAAACCAGAAAAACATATAAAACCACATGCCCACTTTCACTTCCACCATCTTTTCCTCCATCTAACAAACCAACACGGGGGTATAGTCACCCTCATTAAAAGACCTCAATTGTATATGACTTACATCAGTTTGATGTTTGAAGTCATTTTGTCTGTCACTGACAATAATTTCCAGAATCATTCTTATAATAACGAGCAAAATAATCTGCTAATAGGGTGAAAGTAGTCTCTGTTTCTGATAAATTAACTTGTTTCGAGAATTAACAAGAATCTGACTCAAGTGCAGTATTTAGTTTTTGTTTCTAGGTGATAATACTCCTCTCCAAAAATCCTGAAATAAGGAAAACTGTGCTGTGATCAACATGGTGGACATTAAGAAGTAACTGTTTCAAGATATAATATGTAACATTTCTGCATTAAAATGTCTAAAAACAATTAGACCTATGTTATATATTTTGTAGAGTTGTGTACTTACATTATCCCAAAAGTTTCTAACACTGTTCAAACCCAGAGGAATCTGTCATTTTATTCAAGGTAATGTGTTTCGTTTGGTCACCTGTCAATGGCGTCATATCCCCTTTACCCCCTCTAGTTGCTATAACGTCCGGGGAAACACCGGAAACACCAGATGACATGTCAGAGAGTGAGGAAGGAATACAATGTCACAGAATTATACTCAGTAACATTAATACACCATTTTTTCTGCCACACAGCATCATTTTTCATTAAATTGCATGCCATTTTGCAACACAGTAATCCAGCAGAGACCTAATTTATTGATATATGATATTTCAATATTGATCTAGCTTACTACGATGTGCTACAATGACAAGTGGCTCATGCCAGCCACCAAGCTAATGTGTATGGTAAAGTTACCCCATTGCTACATTGGCCCGGGGCTGTCCGGGACTCAGCCCTGGCCCATTATGTGCCCATATAGCTACTGTAGCTAGCACTATGTGGCATTCAACACACTCATAAAGTTATTTTTAGAGTGATTGTTTTGACCATGGATAACAGCGCAACAGCTACATTGCTACATAACGTTAGCTACAGTAGCTGTATGAGTAGTCGACTCATCTAATGGTAAGCTAGCAAGTTAACGTTACGTTAGCTAACGTTACCTGCAGCTATTTTATTAGAATGAAATGACATAATGTGAATAAACGTGAATTAACGTGAATAAATGTAACGTGAATAAAACTTGAATACATTTCCTCGTCCGTGAACATGATTTGAGTCACGTCAGATAGATTTTCATTGGCAGTGGTAGTTGTTTAACAATGAAGACAACAACTCCCATGATCCCACGGCACTTCAAAACGTCATCAAACTACGTCTTTTGTTATTGTTTTGATTGAGAGACCCCTAGAGGAAGAAATTACACACTGTGCCTTTAAGTGTTTTCCATGAATTCACCTCTCACCATCCCAAATAATGTCTCTGTTGGGCCGCACAATACATTTAATGCATGACCTCATGTATGATGCAGCGTTTTCTTGAAGCATCCACAAGACATCTTATCTCTGCAATAATCAGGTTTAACATCCACACTACCAGATGCCGTGCCCGGACCTGGTTTCACTCTCTGGTTAATGTTAGTTCACCTGCATGGTGACCTGTGAAACAACTGGTTATGAGATGTTTGTTTGTGCGTGTGTGTGTGTGTGTGTGTGTGTGTATGTGTGTGTGGGTGTGTGTGTGAGAACTGGTCTGGAGGGCTCTGTGTTGATGTTGATTGTAACTCTACTTGACAGCTCCCAGAACAAAATGCCCCAGTTGCCAGAGGGAGCAGGCCCTCAACTGCACACATACTTTATTTATAGGTGGAGGAGATCAGAGAGACGACGGGTTCACGAGGTCAGCTGTTTGTTTTTTGCATTGCTGGATGGCACTTCTGACAAACCACAAAAAACGAGTAGAATGCTCTTTGAAGCACGTGTCTGGGGAATATGAAGCAGATTGATGCAATTTTCATTCGAGAATGTCTTTTACTAGGAATGAATTACTTTAGACCGGCCAAGGCATTTTCATGTGTAAATGGTCTAGAATATCAGGTTTAACATGCAAAACGTTCCACGTTGGTCAACTTTGGCTATCATTGGAATAAATATGTGACTAGTATCAGTCACAGTGATGTCAAAGCAGACAACAATAATTGCAGGGTGCGCTCATATCACTTCATGCTGTATGTCATTTGAACTTGTTTTCTTGAGTCTTGGCAGGGGTGCACTTTAGAAATCCTTTGGCCCTAATAGCCTTGAAAAATCCAACACAAGCTCTGTCACTGTAAATATTAATACCTGGTATGTTTCAGTGCCCCTGTCCAGCTCTGGGCCACCATTCAGGGGTTTTTTCACAAATGAACACCACTTTTATGATTTTTGAAGCCTAAATGCAATCACCAGAAGTCAAAAGCTAATGCTGGGCTATAAACGAACTATGCCACGGTCATATGACTTCAGTGTCACCACCACTAAGCTTCCAACTTGTAATTAGATTTTGATTGCTTACTTCTTGTACAAAAGCCTTTGGGAAAGTCTGAGTTAGAATAGTTTGCAGTATAAACCCAACGAGGCTGTAAAGGCGGACGAGTGAGTAGATGAGTTTCTGTGTTCGGCGTCATGATGTTTTATGTCCCCGACAACCTCTATAGTCTCATTTAGCCACTTGTTAGCAACCGTGAACTTGGTGAGTACAATGTTATCATACTTTATAGAACTGATGGACAAACCTACAGAATTAAGATCCAAGCTGCAATATACTGGAATTATTCTTAAATGAAATTTCTGAGTGATCACGCAGGTTAAAATGATTTAGAGGTTAAATGATTTAGAAGTAAGCATAGAAAAACAGGGACTTGCACTGATCGAAAAATTGGGTAATAACAGTATGAGAAAAATAAGAAATAAATAATAAGAAATAAATAATGGCTGGATAAAAGGCTATTGAGAAATATTACACATGTCAGCATGTATATTCCCTTTTGATCTTTGGGAACAATACAGGGTGAAGAGAACCTTAGAACACGTTCCATCTCAGCACTTGGAACCATGTGACAACACTGGCCTTTAGCGTTGGATGTGAATGGCCTCCTTGATTGTCCTCCAGCCATCCACTTTCTTGCACATTCACTCCGACGTCAAGGGCCAGTCTTGAAACAAGATGGGGATTATTATCTGCCTCCTATAGACAACCACTTGTTGTGATCAAATGACCAAGTTAAGGTCATGTGATGACTCTTCAGTCAGTTCCAGACTGAAGAGTGTAAAACGTGGTTGAAAGCTCTGAAGCTAGGAGCTTGAAGTGAGTGGTGAGGGGAGCTTCATCAGCTGTCACTTACATTAGAAATATGTGAATATGCAGCTGAATGAGCAGATGATGACAGAATTAGGTCTTTGGCTATTTGCTTTTTGGAACAGTTTTGTTATGATATTCATATAATTAGTGGTTGAAATCCCACCTGACAGCATTGTCTTGGAATATTTAAAGCCATTCTGCAGTGTAATCATATTTTAGCTCTCAATTATTCATATTTACAATAAATCTGATTGGGATATTTTCTCAGAAAGCCCAGTGGCTGACCTGATCTGTTAAGGTCTGAACTCAGGACCATTCTGCAATAATGATTTTGTTGTCAAACTCAAGAGGTAGACTTTCTTAACAAAATACATCCTGACCTGAAAAAGCCAAAGAAAGAAAGAAAGATGAGCCTGCTCTTCTTAATACTTGCATCTGAGGACAGTCATTAAGAGAAGACATCACCAGTCTAAAAGTACTGTTAAGCTAAAATCTCCCACAGCTCCAAGTGCATTAAGATCCATTTGAAACAGCCCATGTAGGCCATACAAACATCAAAGCCAAAGTTGGAGTAATATTAGATCAGATTACAATACATTGGATCAGATGAAACTTTAATGATCCATGTGGAGAAACTGGGTCACTGCAGCAGGCAAAAAGATAGAAAAGAATGGAAAACGGAGAGTACTGAGGATAATAAAACAATTACAAAGATGAATCCACTGAGTATAACAGTCACTAAGTGTACAACATCTCTATGCTTCTAATACAGAGCTCCAGTTGGTTAACGAGAACAGGTTTTACAAGTTGGTCAATGTTGGCCTTTTATAAACCTATAACTGACAGAATATATGGATGGCATGTAAATAAGCATCTTTGGCTGTCTACGTTACAGTTACAGAGTGGGTGTGCAGATGTTCCTCACCACCAGCTGATGATCATCATACAGATGGAAAAACATATGTACACAAATGTGTAGAAACCATGCTAACCAGGCAGCCTCTTAAAGGGTAATTCTGGTATTTTTAAACCTGGGCCCTATATTTACACATTTTGGGGTCTAAATGACTAATAGATAAATGGACTTCACTTATATAGCGCTTTTCAACCTTAATGATTCCCAAAGCACTTAACAGATTGGTCTCATTCACCCATTCACACACCGATGGTGACGGAGCTCCCATGCATGTGCCCTCCATGAGGAGCAGCTTAGGGTTCAGTGTCTTGCCCAATGACACTTCGACATGTGGACAGGAGGAGCCGGGGAGCAAACTGCCAACCCTGGAATTAATGGCCAACCCGCTCTCCCTCCTGAGCCACAGATACAGGTACAAAACGTTTTGGAATTGGTCCAGTAGATCGCTCCAGCCGGCATCCGCGAACGGGCTGCAACATAATCCTTGTGGGCAACTGAATGGTGAATGGTAAAAGCACCCAGTACAGATTCTCAAACATTATTCACAGAAGCAGCAAAGAGTACAGTGTGTCCACAGTACTGGACACAATCGTTCACTATATTGGCAATGCTCGTGTGGGAAACCTAAAGATATAATAAATTATTGAGACGTTAGGAGAGGAATTTGCTGACAATGTTTCACCACATAACCAACAGACAACATGACAGTATAATAACTTAAATAGGAACTTCAGTAGGAGCACTTTGGAACGACGGATATGCAGTGCAGACTTGAAGAAGTTTCAGCAACAACGTGTCTTATTTAAGGACATCCAGAGGTAAATAAGGCAATGGGCCCTGTTTTAATTGCGCAAGCGCAATAACAAATGCAGAGCGGTAGGTCTTGGGCACACGGACTGTGTGGGCATCTCCATGTGAACCTCCTATTTTGGTTCATGTATGTGCAGCAGCACTCGAGGATCACCAAAGTTCGCAAAGACCATAAATGCGCCAAATTGCTTGGTTATCCATCCAATACTTGTCAAGACATTACAAAAGTCAGGGGATCACCAAAAACAAAAGGATTCATCCTCTGGGGACCATGAATGTATGTACAAAGTTTACGCCAAACCATCTTGTAGATGTAAAGATATTTCACTTGATATTTGAACATTTTGACCTGGTGGCGCTAGCTAAAAAGCCAGGGGATCACCAAAGTCAGTAGGGTTCATCCTCTGGGACCATGAATGTTCTTACAAAATTTCATTGCAAAACATTCAATAATTGTTGAGTTATTTCAGTCTAGACCAAAGTGGTGGACCAGCCAACTGATGGACAAACAGACTGACATTGCCGCTGCTAGCGTGGCTAAAATCATCTAAACAGAATCAGTAAATATGTTAAATATAAAACATAAAAATACATGTGTTAATAAAAGTGATGCATCCTGCCACAGAACTGCAGATGAAAATTTGTTTTCTTTCTATCCCCTGAGGAAAATATCTGGCTCCTCCATAGCTGCTAAATGTTTGACCTTCTTCACCGGCTAGTCGCTAACTGTGTCTGTCTGTCATTTGGTGCTGAGCAGGTAGCGTACAGTGGGTTTATCAGGAATATAAAGATAAAGATAAAGGAAGATAACTGAAAACAAATTGTGTTGTTGAAAAACTCTGCATGTGGACAGCATGCAAATCATCCAATATGAGCTAATTTGCCCTGTTACACTCATGTGACCTTGACAGTGCTTTGATCACTAGATCAGTAACACATTGTTCTTTCAGGAGCAAGCAGACTTGATGCAAACAGGTTCTGCATTTTTTATCAGCCTGCATACATCAACATGTCACGTGTTTTACATATGCAGCTGAGGTTTGGCATGCCACAGCGATATCTTCCTGCTGTGTTTGTGTTCTCCTTCATGCTCCACACACTGTATAATGAAGGTGCGTGTGTGCGTGGTTTACCTTGAATTTCTGTCAGGCGGTTAAATAGCCCATAAAACAAAAATCCACCTCAGTATGAGCAATATTTATGTGAATTTTGTTGAAAAGAGGAGTTTTACCGTGTTGTTGTTTGGTGTGTTGTTCTTATCCCTGCCTATCTATAATGGGACATTATGCTAAGATATTTTCCAGTTTAGCTGTGATGCAGTTTGACAGCCGAAAATGTGTCAGCTACTAAGAAAACATCAACAGTAAACTCAGGCTTTGGCGTCAGTCCCACAGAATCAAAGAGCAAGGGCTTCTTCTAAAGCGCTAACTGAAGTATTGCACTGACAGAGAGGAATGCATTGTAGAAAAGGCAAGGCAGAGGGAACAGTTATCCCCCACCAACATTAACCTCAATAGCTCATAATGTCATTTAAACAAGAAGACATGGTGCACTATATCATTATTCTGCCCTCTTACTTTTTCTCTTACTAATGTTATTGCTGCTTATGGCCTGTACATACAACTTTATTTGAATACAAAATGTTCTCGCCCATCCACCACCATCTGTTGAAACAGTCAATGAGGTGAAAGTAGAGACAAGGTAGACTTCATCAAAAAATCACTCCTGGAATGCTCTGAATTTAATAAACACTGATAGCGTAAGAGTATTGTGAGACTGCAGCATTCTGCCTTAGTTTGCATTTAACCAAAGTACAGTTTTCCATACATCTGCTGGAGCAGAAATGTCTCCTCTCAGTAGGCTTCTCTGTCATGTTAGTATCCAACATCATTTGGTGTTTGAGGCACAAACATCCACTCCTGTATAAAGGCAGCCAAACTACTGCCCTTTTACACACTTGGAGAACGTCTAAGTTAAACATACAGTAAACAAAAGCAAAGGTGATTTAAGGTAAGTGAGCGGGCCTACACCAGGTGATCAGCGCCATCCAAGCTACTGTATGGATGACAGGGACATTGGCAAATCGCTGCCAGAAGACTTTGAAACCTTCCACTAATAATTTACCTGGAAACTGTGTTTCTGCCATGAGTTTAGAGCCGATTCAACACGAAATCCAGTACGAAATTTGAGGAACAAATAAGAGACAGGCTAATCAGGTTGCTGGGACAGACTGATGCATATATCAGGTAGACTCACAAAGACCCATCACCAGATAAATTCATGTAAAATGATGCAACGTTTATGAAATTATGTTGCTTTTTTTTTTTAAGGCAGATGCTATTAGCACCCAGGTGTGAGTAGTCAACAATACTATTTGCACCCAGGGTGGAATAGCCAATGTCGCTATCTACACCCAGCTGTATATACCATGGCAGAGACAAGCACCCAGGTGTCCATAGTCAACAATGCTATTTGCACCAGTTAATGTGTCTGTAGGGGTTACACAAGATACACTGTGTAAATATGTCAGCAGTTGTTGGTAAGCTTATTTTCTTTATTACGTTTGAGAGAGCTTGGCGAGTTGTAAGGTAAGATAGCTCACTCTGTTACTGCATGTTATGGATGATTTTAAATGAATTATTAAGTCTCTATAATTAAATCTATGGATCTATGGACACAAGTGAAACTTAAAACTGCATGCCCATCCTGGATCAGGCCATTCCTCCTTTTCTCTCCACCTGCAAGAACTTGGTGTAGTTCAGGTTGGCATGGAAATCATTCTGTCATGTTGTTTTACAGATGAGGACAGGATGGAGTGTTATTGGGCTGTAGGTCTGGAGGCGGTTAAGAACCTGCTACAGCCAGATTCTTCATGGAAAGTATACAGCTTGTGCGTGGTCAGAAATGCAGAAATCCTACCATACCTAAAATATATGCTTTTAAGACTACTTGGTGGTTTGTGTGTTGGCTCTGCATTTTTAAGCTGTACCTTGCAGTAGTGTGAATTAAATGCAAAGCTGTTCATGTTTGTCTAACTTATTTATTCGTAATACATGGAGGAGCCATACATTAAGCCCTATAAAATAATGCAATCCGGTACAATGCAAGTGCAACATGTAACAGTGGAATGTTTTGAACTCCTGGTCATAGGAGATTCTGCATTCCACCGTACAAGGGTCGTTCATTGTATGTTATTATGTGTTTGTCAGTGTACTATAATAGTTTAATATACTTTTATTGAGCATTTGCATGGAGATAGTATGGTAGTTTACAGAGTTACAGCAGCCATGAGTCACAAAAGGTTAACCTAAAATGTGCACAATTCACCTGGAAAATCCTTTTAAGATGGTATTTTATGTAGGCACTAATGTTCCCTTACTGTTATTACATGCAGTTTAGATAATCATTACTTGCACCCTCAAGGATAGGCATGGGCTCAGTGTGGATTTACTGGTAACCCATTTAAATACAACAAGATGGGGCTATGGCACTCAGGGACAAACCCAGAAGACCATGTGTAGCCCACACACGTGCCACCCACCTAGGCTGCTACAGGTGGGTTCCGTTTGGGTTTGTATGCAGGTTCCATGGTGCCCTCATGGGCATCAAGCAGGGTTTAATAGGGCTGAAGGTGAGGGCCAAATCTGTTGTAAGTATACATGCACATGTGGCCTAGCTATGTTTCACCCACCTGGGCTGTAAAAGGTATAGGTAAAAGGTATAAATTACCCAAATGGTCCCCAGTTGCAGCCCAGTCAAATCCCACATGAAGCCCTTTTGGGGCAACACAGTTGAGGCCACCATGGAACCTGCAGACAAACGCGACTGGGACCCATATTTCTGCCTGTTCTTAACCCACATGGGACCCACACACAAATGCAGGCTGGGCTGTAGACTGATAGTTTGGTGACCTACATGAGATAGTCTATTTTTGTCAGCACATGTGCACGTCCACACGCACACGCGGACCCACTCGCTAAATCTGTAAAAATAAAACTAAAATATAATTAAAATTCTTAAAAAATCTAAATGTGAATTAAATACATTAAAATAATACAATGAAATAAACTAGAATAAATAATAAAGCCCTATACTACATAATTATAATTTAATCAGAATCCTCCGTCTGCTTTCCTTGAGCACACACACAGCCCCCCCCCCCACACACACACACACACACAGTAAGTTGGAGCAGTATGTTTCCTGCCCTGTCGGCATGTGTACCAGGCCTACTGTAAAAACAACCAACCGCCATCGAAAAAGGAGAGAAAAAAACTTGGGAGTTTGTAATAAGGGCGAGGCTTATTTTGTTCGGTTCCTGTCCGTGAATCGGCTCTCTGATTCCCCGTAGCGATCAGTCGGAGCGCTACAGTCAGTCTCATTAGTGTGCCGCTTTTTAAGGGTTGTTTTCGGCTCCATGTTGAAGTTTTTTTTGCGTCCAGAGCTCAGACTCTCGTAGCCGCATACACTGTTAGCCCATACTACACTCACTCTCCACACAGACAGAGTACACGCGCAGACTCACGCATAGCCCTCGCCTGATTTGCACTAGCGCGGGTCATTTCAGGTTAAACCCTGGCGCTGTGTCCCGTTCCGTTTAGCCGACGGAGATCTACACCGGTTCCAGTTGAGGAGGAATGCACAGGCAACGGGACTCCAAATAGTATTTGGATACGAGCTTCGTCTTGCATATGCGGTATGTCTCATTTTTTGGAGGTATTTTTGACAGTCTAGTCATTGAAAAACCTGGGTGCTTGACAGTACCGCAGCTGTACTGGTGGTGGCTGTACATTGCGCTTCCTAAGCTAAATGTTCATATTAATGTCCACGCTTTTAACATGACCACCAATGTGTTGTTTATGTCCTATGTTGAGAATAGTGTTTGCCGAACTACATTCAAAATTTCTGCAATTCAATGCTGCCTTGCTAATCGGCAGACGGTTCACACCTGGATGAACATGACTTAGACCTTTCCAGAATTATGTGAGTCTTAATGACGATTCGGAGTGCAATTTATCCAGTAAGCAGTACTTTATTACTGTAATATTTAAACTTTCTAATCGGTTAACACTGCTCCCTTACGCCCACGATGGTGTAACGTCAGTCGGAATGAGATAGCGGGAATAAAAGGACAATTGATCAAAAAAGTTACATTTTTTATTCAATTTCTGGTGTATTTTATTCACGCCGAATTGAACACTGTCTCGAAATTATTCTGAAATGTACTTATACGTTCTTGTTGTTGGTTGTTAATTTTAAGAAAAAGCGAGAGCACATTAAAATGACAGATATTTGGTTCGAGGTTCTGTCAGTTCAGGAGAACAGCACGTACCCGGGCTAGCTTTTATGAAGACTTGAGGGAGTTGGTTTATGGGCCCAAGTTATCGTTTTCGTCATAGCCTAGGGCATCCTGCCAGCTTATGATACTACTCGTTTGGCAAGGTCTGGTTCACTTTTTCTTCTGTGGCCTGAAATATATGCCAGAAATGTATTTCAGCTCACTGTTTCTAATGTAACCTGTGCTTTCGCTTTGGCAACATGAACTTCATTGAAGCGCTCGATCAACATCTGGCATGCAAAATAAGCAATCCTTTCACAGTGCATTAGTGACCTTAGAGGTTGGACTTTACAACTTTACAGTTCAGTGTATCACTGACATTGCACATACAGAGTTGTTTGTTTGCTAATGCTTCATAAGACAAAATATGTGGCATTATCCCCGGGAAGGATTTGTTTGTGAGTGTAAAGTTAGCTAGGCCTATTTACAAACAATGGTAAACTGTCCTTTTTGCCTTGCCGTAGTGTGCAAGATGATAGGTGACATGTTACCGTATGAGCATAAAATGATGCCTTCAAAGGCTGTCAGAAAATAGTGCGCTCGATCCAACACGGTGACCGTGGGAGTTTTTTTTTCTGGGTCTTGAGAGCATTGAAACTATGACAGCAGCTGGTGGTACATGATATTCGTAAAAGCACATTGTCCTTCTCAGTGGCAAAAAAAAGACAAATGACCAGAAATATTAACATTTTGTATATGTATTTGTAAAACACAGCAAGAGACAAAGCCATTGGCCGTCATCAGCTTCTGATTTCATATCAATTTTTCATTTTAAGTAAAAAATTATATTAAAATTACGTAAATATGAATATATTTCCAACATATAGTTTGACAGTTAAACAGTTTGGATTCATGTGCATTATTTATTCTTCTCTATTCATTAAAAGAATAGCATAAATACAAAAAAACCCCACCTTTTGATACATTGATGATACTGATTTTTATTTTCAAACCAGATGCACTCAAATGCATGACAGGTTGTATTTACATGATGCAAATGGGGAGTTTCCAAGGAGCTACTGAAGGCAGCATCAGTTCTCAGCTGAGGGTATTTAAGGTCCTTCCTTCTGCCTATTTGCTACTGTTTTGTGGGCGCGTGTATGGACAATTTCAACTCACAGAGCAGGATCATGTTTGCAACAGTGCAGACTACAGTGTATATGTAATACTACAAGTTGCATGCAGCAGGTTTTTTAAATAATTTGTGTACCTGCAGGGAAGATCAGCTAGCCGGGCAGATAGCTGGGAAGCATTAGCACTGAATGTGCAGTACAATCAGCCATTTGATGTGTTTGTTGGAACTTGTTAGACTTTCTTTCAAATCTAGATGAACGGCCCCACCTCTATGATGACAATTGTCAATTTCACATAACAAATCTTAACTCCTAATAGGGGAAAGCGGCTGCATCACAACACATCCAGTGGGTGAGCAGGAAGCATGAGTTCAATGTGTTGATCAGCATGTTTTTGATCCAGGGGTATAGTGTGGCATTTACGTTACAGTCAGGCCTGTAAGACCCTCACAAACTTTCTCAGTAAATTATTATTAATTCAACTTAAGTTCTTCAAGTGGGTGATTTGATTTAAGAGCAATGATTTGACTTGGTCCTTTCATTTACAGAGACCAAGATTTGATTCAGCAGCAACAAGCCAAGAATGTATATTCATTAAATACATGGGCAGCCATTTGAAACTTGGTATACCCCTACGAGCAGGGTTCGTACAAAGTCTTGAAAGTTTGGAAAATGTTCAATTTAATGGTTATGTTTTCAAGGTTAGGAATATGCTTGAATTCGAATATACTCCTTGAAAAAATGCTTGATTTTCAACATAATGTGGTGTTTCATCATCGACACAATCACTCATGTAAACCAAAAATCTTTTAATATTTGAAATGAAACGATCCCGTCGTCATATTTGTTTGTTGTCTCCTGGCATTTATAGTAACTATTTAGATATGATGATAAAGGCTTCGAGAGTCTGAAAATGTTTGGTTTAGGTACCTTGAAAGTGCTTGTAAAGTGTTTGAATTGTACTCTTAAAAAGCTGTACAAACCCTCTACAAGGAGGGTATCATTAGACTGAAAGCATTATTTTTCATTTGGCATAATTTATAATTCACGCATAGATTCAACAAATGATTTGTGGCTCTAACAGACTACAAAGGTACACCAGCCACACAGGAAATCTCAGAAATGTCTCATTATGAAATGTGCAACCACTATCATTATAATCAGTATTAGTATCCACAGTCATTTATGAAGATTTTAATGACTTCTTGGCACATAACAATTAAATGTGGCCCTCAGTTCAAATTTGAGCCCCCATCCCCCTCTCGCTCCAAACCTCAGTTATCTTGATGAGCTTACTAAATGACTAACTGAAGCACTTTATCCACACTGAAGCTAAGACCACTAGGGACTATGTGTTATGTGTAAGACCCATAATGCATCATGTTGGACTTTTTTTTTCATAGTGATCTCAACAACAGACAATGCAATTAGGTCCCATTTGTTTTAAATGATCCACGTGCAATGTGTTGCAGATGTATTTCCACTGTACATCTCATCTTACAATACTGTGCATTACTAAAGTGTGTAACATACATGCGGAGTAAAGGACATTATAGAGCCAGGCATAAAAATGGAACAAGACGTGCAGATGAATCATGACATACAATTAGGGCTGTGCGATATGAGCTCAGAGTATGATATGGAGCCTCGAAACTGACAAAAGGCATTAAAAGGTTATCAGAGGAGTCAAACACGTAACTGAACGTATTAATACATAATACAATGTTACAATACAATTATAAAATGAATAATTAAAGGAAATGTTAATTATCCAGCCGAGTCAGTATGGGGTATCTGTGCACTTCTGATTAGCGCTAGCTAGCTACTGTTACAACAGTGATGTTACAGCAGTACACAATATACCGATGATTAATGTTTCCTACACTGGCTGGTATAGTTTTAGGAAGAAAGTTGTCTTTAGCTAGGTAGCTCGCAGAAAAGGCTGACGCTTAATGTGTTTAGCTAGCTACACAGTCCTGTCGATTGCACTTGCATTCATAGCTGATGTTAAATACAAAATACGGAATAGATAAATGATTGATATGTGCCAAGAAGACCAAAAAGAATACTAGAAAGCTAAGTAGCTGAAAAATAAAATGAGCTAGTAAAAGATAAATAAATGAGTAAAATAAGTGTTCAGTTATATTTTTGACTCCTCTGATTTTCTCCTTAGTATGAAGGCTTGTCCAAATTATGCAGCTGTTATTTTCTGGTGCTTACATCACAGCCATTGCTCCGTATATATATATCCCAGAGATTTGCATCAATTTACTGTGGTCCATCAATGAACCATAACCACTTCCCTACCAACATGGACTATTACAGTACAATGAAATTCATGATTGCGTAATTGCAATTATACTTGCAAAAGAAATTACAGTACTAAAAACAGCAATTACATTAATTCATCTTGCAAGTGCAATATTCAGTAATAGTGACAAGTTAATTTTCTCCTCCCAGCAGTGGGTCTTCTAAGGAGAGAGATGTTGTTGAAATCTACTCCTGCCGTCACTCAGATGAAAGCTATGAATGGCTGTAATCATCTTCTCATGCATTTTGCACGTGTTAGGTTGAGCTATTGTTAGTGAAATCAAATCACATTGGCTGTGGGGGTTCCAGTAACAGGGTACAGGTAACGGGATCCAAAAGCTCACACCGCAAAGCAGGTTGAGTTTAAAGGCAGTTCACTCGGTCATTGAGGCAGGATTACAGTTGGAAACTGGTTCACTGAATTAGGCAAATAACTACTAGATAAACACATAGGCAGACAGGCAGGCCAAGAGGTAAACAGCAATGCATGGCTCGAACATTTAAGCAACTTAAAGGGGAACTCCACAGATTTTACGTCTCTAGATCCTCAAGACCTATTCTTCAGGAGTACTACGCAACCTTTGAAAACAGTTGTATAACTTCTTTTGTGGCTCTGGAGGAGCTTTGTCAAGTCTGAGAAATTATGTCGTCAGGGTTATTTCAGCTTGGACTTGGAGAAGACAAATGTTTTAATGGAAAACCTACGTTTATGATATTTTTTAAAACTCTGTCAAGACCAGCATACAAGTCAGACAGTTACAATGCACATTGTCCATGAATGACAAAGAAAAGAAAAGAAGAAAAGAAACCAAAAGCAGAGGGGAGGGGGGCGTTGTCCTCATATCACAACTGACATAGCATGGCTCCACCTTCTCAAGAATTTCTTCCTCTGGAGCCTCAAGTTATGTGTTATTTCTTCCATATTGTGGAGTAGCCACACGTGCCTGAAATGTTGGGACAGTGTGTTTTAACCAGTTTACAGTGATTCCTTTAATGGCTGCCACTAGGAGAAACTGAAGAAGATATGAATTACTTCTGCTTTAAATTCCTTCGAGGGTAACTCCCAGTAAAGCAGCCAGTGGTTCTTGGGGGATTTGTATTTCAAAAAAAAAACTGAGAGCTATATAAATCTCATCCCAGTATCACTTCCATTTGTTAAATGAACAAAAATGACCCAAAATTCCTCCAGTAGTTGCTGGAAGATGATGACCCAATCTTCCCTGTAATGCGTGGTGTTCTAAAATATCTCGCTATTAGCTTCCATTTAATCTCTCCGGCTATTAGAGCAAGTTACGAGGTGTGATTCAGAACAGATGTTCTTCAAAGTCTTCACAGAGATTTCTTGCTGTAATTCTGCCTCCCACTTTCTCTTAATGTAAAACAAGTAATTGATTCCTGTGATTTGAGAATCTGATACATCTTCCCACCAGAGTTACCAAGCTGGGCCCCAACAAAGTACTGTTACTGCTTTCATTTTATTAGTTTCCTCCTGTTTGTTAAGAAGTGGTCTAATCTGTAGATACGTAAAGAAACCAGTGAGGCCAAACTCCTCTTTAATTTGGGCAAATGGCTTAATGTTGTTTGAGTCTATTAGGTGGTAGATAAGACCATATCTTGTCCAATTTTTGAAGCCTGAATCTAGTTGTAGTGGTGCAAAATTGGGTATGGATTTGATTGTTGTTAAGGTCGACAGGGAGATGAGAAATTTGTGTGTGTGTTCTGTATTTCTCTCCAGATGTGAGCAGTGTCATTTGTCCATATATTTTGCTTGCATGATCTCAGAGGTATATTTGAGAATGGTTTATGTTCAATTGCATGTTCACATTTTGATCTCTCAATATCCAACCATCTGGTTGTGATATCGTTGGTAATCCAAGCCACCATAGGTTTTAATTGCGCTGCCCAAAGTAGTTTTAGGTTTGGTAGAGGTAGTCCCCCATCTGCCTTGAAGAGTTGTAGAGTTTTGAGCCATATTCTGGGCCTTCTATCCTGCCAAATGAAGCAAGAGATCAAGCGACCCAACATACAGAATATTGATTTCGGTATTGGATTAGGGAGCATTTGAAATAAGTAGAGTGATCTTGGGAGGACATTCATACTAATAGATTCTATTTGACCCAACAGGGACAAGGGCAGAGATGACCGTCCTTAATATTATTAATCATTTGGTCATAATTTGTATTGTATAATTTGTCTAGCAGTGGGGGTATATAATGCCACGGTATTCAATACCTTCAGACGGCCGTCTACATTTACTGTCAGCTTTTGTTTGATCCATTGCCTCAGTTTTGCAGACGAAAACATCAGATCTGTGTGGAGCGATGAGGAGACTGTAACCTTCCTCAAATGAATCAGAATCAGAATCAGAATCGGGTTTATTGCCAAGTAGGTTTTCACATACAAGGAATTTGCTTTGGTGAATTGGTGCATAAATAAGTAAAGCAGAGAAATATAGAATATGTACAGATATATAAAATAAGCCACTAAAAAGCAAGTACTGTAAAAAAGAGTCGAGAACACACATGTTAAAGAATTTGTGGGTATTGGAGTCCGAGTCACGGGGGGGTCCCGGGCCTTGTTGATGAGGCCAACGGCAGACGGGAAGAAACTGTTCTTGTGGCGTGAGGTTTTGGTCCTGATGGACCGCAGCCTCCTGCCAGAAGGGAGTGTTTCAAAGAGTTTGTGGGAGGGGTNGGCTGAGGATCAGGTCTGACCTCACTGTGGTAGCAGTACCCTTACAGTTGGTGCATCTCTCCGGGGGATGATGCATCACTGGGGGTACTGCCAGAGGGATCTGCTCTCGGCAGGGTCAGGCCCAGCTGGGAGTACATCTCATCCCTACGGCCTTCGCCTAGGTGTTAAACCAATAGCGAAGCCCGTTAGAGGGCAGAGCACGTACGAAATAGAAATAGAGGTTACCTGGTGTAACCCCAGTTCTATGAGTATGTGCGAGGCCCTCTAACTACCGTCCCCAGTTCTATGAGTATGTGCGAGGCCCTCTAACTACCGTCCCCAGCTGGCCCTGGTCACGGTTGCTTAAGTTTCAAGGGAGACGAGCAAGGTGTGGACAAGGGGTCTTATAGGGGAGGAGCTACCCCCGGGGGCGGTGAGTACATGGACTTTGATCAAGTGACGAGGCGGAGCCTCGAGGGGATAAACCAATAGCGAAGGCTGTTAGAGGGCCTCGCACGTACTCATAGAACTGGGGTTACCAGGTAACCTCTATTTCCACCTTGACTTTTGAAACACAGAATGAGGTCAACATACCAAAACAAAGTCTAAGACAATACAATAAGCTTGTATGAAACCAAATAACTTTTCCCCAATTTTAACTTGTGGTCTTTACCAAATGTCCAGATTACACTTGAATGGCTCATACAAACATACTCCCATATAAAACAGTGACCTAAACCTCCAACCACTGCCATCCATTTTACCAGCTCCATATCCCCACCCAGCAACCTTGGATCCTAAGGAGCAATTTAAGGATGAGTATTGCTTCTAGTAAAGAGAAGCCGGTGAATTGGCAAGTAAATAGTCACATGACAAAACTGGCACTTATCTGAACTCTTATGATGATTAGTATCCAAAAACTGTGTAAAACAGTACCCACCTCAAATTGCAGATATGGTTTTGCATGAACATAGGAAAGCCAGGAATATACAACAGTGAGGAGTATGTCTGCGGGAAATGAGGTCCAAGTACACATCAAAATGTTGATCTTAGAATGAGGATCCAAGCTCATCACAAATATCGAACAAGCTTGCAGGCCAAGCTACCAAGTCTCAGACCAAATTCTACAATGAACCTAAGCATCTTAAGAAATACCAGGTTTGAGACAATTTAGCAGTACATCACATTATCACAACTAGACAGAAAGCACAGATTTTACAGTTTCAACCATGGTATTTTTATGATTACAAACCTAAAAGACAAAAACATAACATAAAACAATTACTGGAACATGTGGAATGGTGAAGTCACAGCCACAACAGAGCCCAATCTTCCCAGCCCTAATATTAGTAGTTCCATTCATTATCTAACTCGTCTCAACCCTAGTCTTCAGACAGATACTGGTGGTGATTCCACCGGAACCAAAAGGCAACCAGAAACTGGCGACCCTCCGGACACAAGGGAAATGCTCCCAAGACAATGTCTTCACACACGTTCCCGGCCACACTAAGTGAAAACAACAAACTGGTTGGTCTCCTATTGAGATCAACCACCTCAGACTACAAAGGAGATGTATGGCCCTTACCAACTATAGGTGGCTATACTCACCCAAAAGACCTGTGTGTTAAGTCTCAGACAAATGGATTTGCAAACTAAACAAATTGGGTACAAATGCTGCTCCCTTCAAAAACACCTAACCACATTTTAGCATTCACAAACCACAAGGGGCCACTCACCGCCCCTTGCGGGGGCACTCACCAGGCTCCCGGAGGGAGAGCCTGCTCAGAGGGTCGTCACAACTTTCTATATATTAGTTCTTACTTCTTTGTTTAGTCTGTTTCAGACAGAAAATCAGAATAGTACTGCCACTTGTACATTATGTAAGACAGATGTAGACCTACAGCATAAACACTATCATTATGTTGTTATGAGCCTGAGAACAGACTGGACAGCACTTAATTTCACTGTAAACAGAGCTGCAATCTGTTGACTGATCGCAGTACTTGTGTTTATGGGACTTTAGGCCAATAAGAGGGATAGCACAAACTTTCATTAAACAGATAAGTGTAATTGTCAGCGCAATTAGGGACATGGACCCGCCTGGAGATTTTCTCAGGGGAGATAATTTGATGTTCTTACTAGACTGTCATGCTGTACTTAGATAAAACAGCCAGTCATTGTGTCACACATTTTTATCTGGGAGAATCCAAGACAAAATCCAATATATTATATTACTGTCGTTAAGGATCTCCTTGAAAACGAGATGGTACATCTCAACTCCAGGATAACAGCATACTCATGAATGTTACCAAAACCAATGAGCTGATTGTGGACTTTAAGAGAGCACAACAACGAAGGACCTGAAGTGAAGGAGCCTGTACGATCATGAAGGATCCTCACCACCCCAACAACAGACTGCTCCAGCTGTTGTCAGGCATGCGCCTCTGCAGACACGCAGCCAAAACAGAAAGACCGAGACAGAGTTTCTTTCCTCAGGCCATCAGGCTGGAGAACACTGATCTCACAAGGGCCCCCCGATTAAGTTCCACATACTCATCATCTCATGCACACACATATAAGTACACATAGACACGACATATTTATTTTCTCATTTTCATAATTTTTAAATATGTAAAAAATATGAATGTATATATTAATATTATTGTTCTGTGTTCTGCGCTATCATTCTACATGTGCAATATAAAATAAAATTCTTGAATAAAGTTCTTGAATGTTCAGAGATGCCGCCACCCAGGAGAACCACATAAATATTGAGGAATATACATCATTAGTGACATCATACATCAGCAAATGTGTTGATGATGTAGTGATCACAAAGACAATAAAATCATTCCCCAACCAAAGGGCCTGGATGATTGGAGGGGTTAGGGCCTGCAGAGCGACCTCAACACCAACAACACCAAAGATACTATATATGGCAAGCGATCCAGACCATCACAGGCTACAAAAGCAGGAGCGCCCCATCATGTGTGAGGCCATGTTGCCAGATGAGCTTTACACATTTTATGCTCGCTTTGATCTCCTCAACAAAAACTCAGCTGCCAAGTCTACTCCACCTCCAGAGGACCGGCCACTGTCAGTATCCACAGCGGATGTGAGAATAACCCTGCTGAGAGTGAATGTGAGTAAAGCTGCTGGGCTTGATAACATCCCTGGCTGTGTACTAAGAACATGTGCCAACCAGCTAGTTGATTCTAGTTGATGTCATTACTGACATTTGCTACATATCACTGTCACAGGAGTGTTCCCACATACTTCAAGACAACCACCATTGTCCCTGTACTAAAACGTCTGTGTCTAGTCTAAACAACCATCATGTGGCACTAACCTCCATTCTTGTGAAGTGCTTTGAGAAACTGGTTCTCCAGCGCATCAAAAACAACATCCCAGCCAGCCTGGACCCTCACCAGTTTGCATTCAGAACTAACAGATGCACAGAGGATGCCATCCTCCACTGCCCTCCACTCAGTCTTCACATACCTTGAAAATAGCAACACCTACATCAGAATGCTATTTGCTGATTTCAGCTCAGCATTCAACACACTCTCCCCCAAACGTAGCACTCTGGGTTTGAGTACTACACTCTGCAATTGGATATTGGACTTCCTCACAAACAGACCCCAGACAGTTTGGACTGACGGTCACACCTCCTCCACTCTAGTGTTCAACACCGGAGCCCCCCATGGCTGTGTGCTCAGCCCCCTCCTGTTCACACTGTACACCCATGACTGCAATCCCAGATATAGAGAGAAGTCTGTTGTGAAGTTTGCAGACTGTTATATGTTATATGATCGATACATGCTCTAGCTTTTTTAAATCCATGTTTCTCATCTACCAGCAAACCTATTCTTTCAAGATGATCTACATGTGATGAATACAGTTTATATATAAGAGTATAAGAGTACTGTTAAGGCTAATGCCTGTATAATTAAGATGTCCATCCATCCATCCATTTTCTTCCGCTTATCCGGGGCCGGGTCGCGGTGGCAGCAGGCTAAGCAGGGTTGTCCAGGCGTCCCTCTCCCCGGCAACGCTTTCCAGCTCCTCCTGGGGGATCCCAAGGCATTCCCAGGCCAGAAGACATATATAATCCCTCCAGCATGTTCTGGAAAAACCTCTAAAGGGAGGCGTCCAGGAGGCATCCTAATCAGATGCCCAAACCACCTCAACTGGCTCCTTTTGATGCAAAGGAGCAGCGGCTCTACTCCGAGCTCCATCCGGATGTTCGAGCTCCTTACCCTGTCTCTAAGGGTGAGCCCGGCCACCCTTCGGAGGAAACTTATTTCGGCCGCTTGTATCTGCGATCTCATTCTTTCGGTCACTACCCAAAGCTCATGACCATAGGTGAGGGTTGGAACGTAGACTTACTGGTAAATTGAAAGCTTTGCCTTCTGGCTCAGCTCCTTCTTCACCACAACGGACTGGTACAATGCCCGCATTACTGCTGATGCTGCACCAATCTGCCTGTCCACCTCACAGTCGATTTTAACTCCTTTGTCTGGGGCAGCAGCTCACTTCCAACCCAAAGGGGGTAATCCACTGTTTTCCGGCAGAGAACCCTGGCCTCTGACTTGGAGGTGCTGACTCTCATCCCAACCACTTCACACTCGGCTACAAACCGCCCCAGTGCATGCTGAAGGTCACAGCCTGATGAAGCCAACAGAATCACATCATCTGCAAAGAGCAGAGACGCAATTCTGAGGTCACCAAACCGGACACTCTCCTCCCCCTGGCTGTGCCTTGAGATCCCGTCCATGAATATCACAAACATAATCGGTGACAAGGGGCAGCCCTGGCGAAGTCCAACACCCACTGAAAACGTGTTTGACTTTGTGCCAAGAATGCAGACACAGCTTTCACTTTGGTTATAAAGGGACCGGATGGCTTGTAGCAGCGACCCCGGTACCCCATACTCCCGCAGTACCCCCCACAGGACCACCCGAGGGACACGATCGAAAGCCTTCACCAAGTCGACAAAACACATGTAGACTGGATGGGCAAACTCCCTTGAAACCCTCAGCAGCCCTGCAAGGGTAAAGAGCTGGTCCACTGTGCCACGGCCAGGACGGAATCCGCATTGCTTCTCCTGGATCCGAGGTCAGAGTCTCCTTTCCAGCACCCTGGTGTAAGCTTTCCTGGGGAGGCTGAGAAGTGTGATACCCGGGTAGTTGGAGCACACCCTCCGGTCCCCCTTTTTGAAGATGGGAACCACCGCCCCAGTCTGCCACTCCACAGGCACTGTCCCCAACCTCCACGCGACACTGAAGAGGCATGTCAGCCAAGACAGCCCAACAATGTCCAGAACCTTCAGCATCTCAGGGCAAATCTCATCCACACCTGGCGCCTTGCCACCGAGGAGCTTTTT
>LKNJ01004551.1:0-30895 GCA_002120245.1 Maccullochella peelii
TAAACGCTGAGTTTTTATAACGTTAGTATTGTCCAGGTCAAGTGCATCTTTTGTTTTTTATTTTCAGGTTTGTGTTCTGGCTGTGTAATTTGCAACAGGAGGCTTTTGGAGCCTTTTTCTGGCTGTTGGCCAGGTGGTGATCGGCGGTTGCGGTTCATCAACTGGTGAGTAAGTTAGCCGAAGTTAACGTTAGCTATGCAGACAAACACCAGTTAAACAAACTGGCTTTTTAACTTGAGTTGTTTGACAACATGAACATTAAATCAGCTGTCTCTCATAGTAGCTAACGTGCTCAACAGTTGACGCCGCGCTCGCGGCAACTTGATGGTTAGCTTAATATTGTACAGTGTTGTACTGAAATTGAATTCTATTACAGTAACATAATGCTAGAAAATTCTCAGTAAAAATTGTGATTGCAGTTACTGTAAATGGGTTAGTTTTAGGGTTAGTAAAGTACTAATGTAATACTGTATTTAAAAATAGTTATACTGTAAATGAAAATACAGTAAAAATACTTTACAGTAATAATACTGTAAATGAATATACAGTAATAATACTGTAAATGCAAATACAGTAATAATACTTTACCGTAAATAAACATACAGTAGTAATACTGTAAATGGAAATACAGTAACAGTAATAAATACCGTAAATGAATAAACAGTAATAATACTGTAAACACCTTGCATCCAGCTGCCAGTAAGTTATCCAGCTGCCAGTAAGTTACTGTAAAATCTACAGCAACCTTTTTACAGTGTATGTAGTAATAGGGATGATTGAAGTTGTCCTGTGCTAACTGGTGCAAACAACAAAAGCAGAGTGAGTCAGATGTCAATCAAGGTCAGCTTGAACACACAAAGTCCTGAGGAGAGGTATAAGTAAAAACACCTGTGTGGGTGGACTCTGTCTGTGTGTGTGTTTGTCTGTGTGTGTGTGTGTGTGTGTGTGTGTGTGTGTGTGTGTGTGTGGGGGGGCTTATAATCCTTATTATAATGTGAGCTACACCTAATTTTTAAGATCTTACAAGTAATGCTACAAATCAAAAGATTTTGTTTCTCAAACAAGTCTTACTTTTATTATTAAGTATTTACTTAAAATGAGCTGCACATTTTAAACTGCTATAAATTCATGGTTTCATACTGATTACAGGGAGAGTTGTAATACTGATTACAGGGAGAGTTGTAATACACAAGTCCTGAGTGCTGACTGTTGTTTTTCTTGATGCTATATAGGAAGACAAATTGTGATTACAACAGTTGCATGCATGCCATATTCCATCTACATAACTCAGGAAAATATCAAATATCATAGATGGAATATGCAAATTGAAGATACTGAGGCTCGACACATTTTGTGCTGCTTATGGTTTTTGGATGTGTGTAAGTATTTTTTCCATTATAATATTCTGAATAATGAATAATCTTGTTATGTGTTTGTGCTGTTTGTGATTAGGACAGGAAAGAAGCACATAAACAACTCATTTTGAATATCACCTTAACAGATATGTGCTTTTATCTGGAATATTTTGTGCAGGTAAACAAGTCCGATGTCATCGTCTCTGTCAGTTTCTCAGATTTTGGTTGCACCACAGTTGTCTGTTCTCTGTCGCTATTTCAGGAACAAAGACAGACCTCCATGAAAGAAGTTGAAGAGGGAGTGACATAGAAAGAGAAAGCGAGGGCGACAGAGAGAATATGCGCATATGTATATCACGCCCTTGTGTCTCCGCTCGCGCATGTACTTGTTTGTGTTTCTCTTCTCGTCTTGAATTTTTGAACAAGGTTATGTGTTAGTCACAGCTCTGCCATCCTTGAACGCACGAGCCTCGAAAAGGCCTTCAGCACTTTCACCCATCACATTTGGGTATAATGTCACAATGTCTGTCCCATCTCATCTATCATGCTTGCCAGCTTTCCGTGATACTTTCTTACACACGCCA
This sequence comes from Maccullochella peelii, assembly GCA_002120245.1. Taxonomy (NCBI): domain Eukaryota; kingdom Metazoa; phylum Chordata; class Actinopteri; order Centrarchiformes; family Percichthyidae; genus Maccullochella; species Maccullochella peelii. The sequence goes on from LKNJ01004551.1 coordinate 1,940, forward strand.
TGCACCCTGAAACTGTTTATGTGTGTATGTACTGTATGTTTATGATCATTTCACTCTGACTCCTGATAAGCAATAAGCTCAGGATCCGCTTTATGTGCAACATTTTAGGAATCTTTCCCAAAGATTGATGAACAGTTAAAGAGTCCCTCCCATTAACTTTATGTTGACATGTTCAGTCCCTGCAGCAATCAGTAAATCTAGCCTTACATATCCATCAGCAGCAGGCATCCTGTCAAAAGTGTCCTTGAGCTTCTGAGCCTCTAACTAAATGTAAAAAAAACCTGAAGAATACCTGCACATGTAAAAAGAAGAATCACACCATCTTTTGAAAAATCCATTTCAGTTATCTCAGCCAAAAAAAAATCCCTTCTTTAATTGCTTCTCCCTCCACTTCATTTATATCTCTCCCTTCATTAATAAAGCTCATTTAATAGGTTAATTTAATAAAGGATCAGCACTTTCACTCATATTGAAATGGTCAGTCCATTACAAGGAAGGAGCAGGTGTGCAGTCAGTGTATTATCCACTGTGCTGTAAAATAAAGGATTTCATCAAATAGCAGGGATTGGTCGTTCTCTAAAAATGACCCTTCCTCCCTCCATGGGTGGGCAGACTTCTGTCGCTCTGACGGACTGAAAGGCTGATGACGCCCTTCCTCACATACACACATATACATACACACCCTATACATTGATACCGGCTGCATTGAATCCCTGATCACATGGATTATTTGGTCGCCTAACAGGTTTTCAGACGTACTTCATTGCTGCACAGATTTCTTGATCATAGGACACATGTGATACAGAAAGACACAGCACTGATGCACACATACAGAAATACACTAGTATAGAACTACTCACACTGGACACACAAAACAAACACAATATGGCTAATTATATTTGTTTGTACGTCTAAAACATAAAAAATACAAACACACACACACACACACACACACACACACACACACACACTACTATCCTTCCAAGCAGTAACAGACTACAGTGTATTCACAGTGGAGAGACAGATGAGAAGCCATCCATTGCGTCGCGTCTCCCTTCTTCATTGAAAGTGTACAATCCCATCAAGAGTTTGAAGGGTGGGGGTTGTGTGGCTGCAGTTTTTTAACACACAGACTGTCAGCAGTGCCTTTATTTCAGCTACATGTCTCACTTCTTTCCTGTATCTGGGGAGTAAAGAGTAGCAGAGGGCAACAGAGGCGCTGCAGCTCTTTAAATCTAACACAGGTTATTTGGGCTTGATTGGAGATTGGACAAAGGCCTGTGTGAGAGGTTTTTCCACCACCTGTCCTGCCCTCAGCTCAGTGCTGTGTTATAGGTTTATATCATGTGCTGCAGAATGCTGTGCACAGGGTCATATAAAAAGGTACAGGCTTGAGAGTGGGACAAAATGCAGGAGCTGTGGAGGAAAATGGTCTTTTGCAACTAGGACTGAATTTCGAGCACATTTTGTGGAGGCAGTGATAAAAGTATGTGTTATTAGTCTCACATTGTCCTGAAGGAGACAGGGAAGGAAAATGTGAGGGAACATTTCTTTTAGAAAAAGAAGATGAAAGAAGTACATTTATACTTTTCCTAACATATATAAGAGAATGAATGGACTATATTTTCCTTTTAAGTCTCATTTGGGATCACACTGAACATTTGTAACCCCTGACAGCTTACTGCACATGGCAAATTCAGTGGTTAATACGGTATGGTTAAGATTAGCTAACACTACACTCTACTTTTTCCTGGATTAACTTTGAACATTGCTGTTAAATTTAAACCTGCATTACTCAATTTTTTTGGCCACTTGATGGCGGAGTAACTCCACAACCAGCTGAGAACACTGATAAATTATCGCCTTACAAAATTGCTATGGCATTACATTACATTCATATGGCAGACGCTTCTCTGCAAAGCAGCAATTTACTATTAACTATTTACACTCCCAACAGAGATGGAGCAACATTATCTTTCATTTGGAGTCAATGTTTCTGTTGACCTGACAAATGTAGCTCAATGTTCACTCTCCTTTTAGCTCTGTTCTGGTCTTCACCAACGCCTGATAAAAATATCTGGCTCTTTAGCTCCTAGATGTTCAACTTTCTTCAAAAGATAGTTGCTAACTTTGATTTGTCGGCTGTTTGGTGCTGGGCAGGTAGTGTACAGTATCAGAGCTTATTAGCTGAAAGGAAAGGGATGATGTGACTGATGAGACTGAATCATACAGAATATGTTATATCTTAAAACCAAAACAATGAGCTAAAAGATGCTAAAAAGCTCTGTAGAGCTGAGTGAGACTGCAGAAGACGGATGATAATTCTCTGTGGGTTTATCGCTATGGGCAACCCCTTTCATGTCAGTTTATCACTTATTTAATTTTTAAAAATGTTAGTTGGACAAAACAATCCCAACTAAAGGTCCACTTACTAGCTTTTTCCATATCACACTAGCTTTTATCAGTGGATGGAATTTGCTCAGCTGTCATGGAGAGCTCAGTATTGTTTTAATCCGTGAGGACCATGTGATATGGTTGAAAGCTTCAGTGAAAAACTATTAAGTGGACCTTGGGGTTGTTTTGACAAACTATTATTTCTGTGGTCAAGGATGAACTTGGAAATGCAGAATAAATATTGCTTAAGGACTTTTTATTGGTGGAGCTTGAAATCGCTCATGCATAATGGTTACTTTGAGTTTATGAGTATATGAGGCTGCTGCCAAAAAAACCATATGGTTGTTTTTCTGCAAAACATTTTTGAACTTTGTCCTTGTGTATTTATGTAAACCTTATAACATATGGAGATGCAATGTTTTCACTGGAGAGCAGAGAATAGATCTAATTGCTATTTGGACACTATTTGTTGAGAGTAAAAAAAAAAAGAAAAAGAAAAGACCACTCATACCAATATCTCTTTAAAACAGTCATGAATCATGATTACTTTATACAAAATTATATGACAGCAATCAATGTCACTTTGCTGATGGATAACCTGAGTGAAAGCGGAAACTCTCATCTCCAGAAGGCAGTAACATTAAAACTAAAGTCGTTAAGTTGTGATAAATGACAAGACAGCGTAGAGCTCGGGAAGGCGTTCACGTGCCAGCTCTCCTGCCTCTCACACTGATTCCCCCCGTAGTTGGGTTTATTTGCAGATTAAAGCAGCCAGCTGGCTCTCTCGATACGGCTCTAAACCTGTGTCAGCTGCAGAGTTGACATAAATCTCTGTGGCCACTCTTTGAGGTAATAGGAACCAAAGACAAGTCCAACAGGTGAAGCATTACCAGTGAGAGACTGATCCACGGGGAGTTGTTTTTCAGCTGGCAGAAAACACTGACACACAGGGGATGAGAGAAGAGAAGATAACAAAACCACCGTTCATGACCTCAGGTAGGGAGATAAGAGGAGGGGTGGGTGGAGGGAAGGGAAGGGAGACAAAGTGTGAGAGGGGAAGTGAAGGCTAAAAAAAGTGAGGAAAAAGCAAAGCAAAAAGAAAGAGAGAAAGGTTTGTGCTTTATCTACGAATTTCATTATGTGACAATATTACTTGGACGTCCTATTTTCTCCCACTCCTCCCTTCTTATTTACTGATCGATGCTTTATTTCTCTACATGCAGTTTGAATGTACTGTTTACTGAAAGGTGAGATTTGCCTGATATAGCCCAACTGTGCACCACTGCTCAAAAATAATGGATATAAAGAAATACCTTTATACCCCCCCCAACCCCTCCAGTCAGTCAGTTAACTGTGGGCTAAAACTTGAACCCTATTACTTTTGCCTGTATTTGTTTACATTTTGGTAAATTGGTACCATTAAAAGCATGCCAAATTAGCTATTAGCAGTTCCTCTTTGTATGGATGTACAGACAACTATCACTGGATTACTTTCATACTGAAGAAAACTACTAGTAAGTAGTAACACTTTGGTTAAGTTTAGGAAAAAGTTTCTCTTAAAATGAGATCATCACACAGGAGACTTGTCGTGGCTCCTGATTGCCCACACATTCCTTGAGTAAATGTCATTCCTTTTATGGTCACTTCAAGAAATATCATAGTCAAAAAGTGAGAAAGGAAAGGAAATAGAGATAAAAACAAATGACATTACAGTGGAGACAGAAGTGTTGCTGTAGCTACAAAGAAGATAAAAAAAACTGAAGTGCTTTATAGCTTTTCTGACAGATATAATCCAATAAAATGCAACAGAGATGTGACGTAAAGAGGACAGATAAGACTGACTGAAGACAGGTTTACTGAAAGTATGACACTTCACACCTCACATTAAAATGTACCCTTGGCGTGCGCACTGGAATCTGATTTCTCATTCCCTCAACTGTCATGCACATTACATTCCCATAATATTTACATCCTTTAAAATTGACAGTAAACATCTCGTCTCGCCTGTTCTCCATCTGCCAGCACCCTGCTAATCCAGGCTGCATGCTGCCTGTTTGAGGTGTGAGATCCCTGTGAGATGCAGACGTTGTGTTTACGTTCATTGGACACACATTGGTTTACTCTTTGTGATTAAATTGGCCAAAAGCATCACTGACCAACTCCAGAGATTATTTAGATGATTGGATCTTGGTGTGTCCTGAGTGCATTTTCATTTAATGTATAGAGCCACTGATGACATTGGGAGGGCCCACAATGCCATGGAAAAATGTTTTGTGTCTTTAAAAAATGTCAGTTTGGACAAAGGAAACATGTAGTTCATGTTACTGATAGTCTTATTTACTTGACTTGTATTCTTACAAATGTTCCCAATATTATTACTGTAATGGTTAATAACAAAACTAAGAGTCTGAAACCATGCTAGCAGCTCTGTGAGGCTGTACTTTGGCACAGTGGTTGTTTTAGCAAAAGACTAACATCAGCATGCTAACATGCTCACAACAACAATGTTAAAATGCAGATGGTTAGCAGATAATCTTACCATGGTCACCGTCTCAGTTTAGCGTGCTAGCATGCAAATATTTGCTAATTAGCACTAAACACAAGCTGAGGCTGATGAGAACATCATCATACAGAAACTTTGATCTGATGATGGTACTAAATGAAAAGTCAAAAGATCACCAAAGCTTTTAGGATACACCATCCAGGAACCATGAATCTCTACCACATTTTCATGGCAGTCCATCAAATAGTTGGAGATATTTCAGTCTGAACCAAAGTGGTGGAGCTGCTGCTAGCGAGGCTATAATATTGAATTTGTTTAAAGGGAGTGTGGGACAAAGAGCATACATAATGGATACTGATGCAGTTAAAGGGAAAGGATTTCGTGTGTATAGAGAAACATTAATCAGCTTTCAGAGACGCTGTAGCCCAAAGTGTGAGGCTCTATCTACAAGAATATGAGGAACAGTTGCTGGTTTTAGGCTACGGACTCGTCAGGTGAATTCCCATGAAAGTGACAATTTAATATTGATTAACTGAAGGAGACATGTGACCAAAGGGAAAAAGTAAGACAAAGGGGAGATTGAGGCAAGTAAAGCGTGTACCTTGGAAAAACGAGATAAAATTACACACAGGAGCTGAGTTCAGGTAGAAAGTAATTTACGTAGAAAGTGATTTAACATCGTCATGAGTGATTTTCCAGCATCCAAACATATTACCACAGATGACTTCCTTCAACCACGAAATGATGGAATTATAGCCCGAGATGGCCACCGCTTGGCTCTGAAATCGTCCAGCTCTCCGGCTCTCCATGCAGAGGGGTATTTCTGATGCTGGAAACTGTTTGTGGGAATCACTGTAGCATGGGATGACCTTGGGATGGGAGGTATCGCATCATTTCCTCTACACCAATGAGATGAGATGGTGCCTACCTAAGCTCAGCTGGTGTCCCCAAGCACTCCCTCCTCTACCATGAGAAACTCCCCCAACCACTTGATATTTGGTGGTCCAAAGTGACCTTACATCCCGTTTGGCAGCACAATATCGTTGTGGTACCAAACACAATCATTGGGTTCTTTCAGGCTTCAGCTGCTACGATAAAAACTCCCTCACCTGAATATTTATGGGCTGGTAGTTAGAGCTCTTCCTGCTGCAAGGTCACAGGGGTCAAACCAAAGTGACCTCTGTTGTCTTGTCTTAGAAGCTGCAACTAATTTTAGATGGATCCAATTTCTTAAATGTAGCCCTTGATGCTGTCTTGAAGCGATTAGGGCAAATTCTTCTGTTAAAAAATTAATAACACAGATTAGGTTAGAATTAACTTTTCAATGCAATATAGGATAGACTTCAGATATTCTTGAGGCAAATAATAAGTAGTGGAGATAACACAAAGAAATAACTACAACAAATAATTACAAAACCAAATGTTCAGACAGACTGATTTACAAACACATATGTGCATATCTAGCTGCAGCTATTTATTGTATCAGATGTACAGATGGGAGAGCAGAAGTACATGCAAGACGTGCAAGGAAAATAAATTACTGAATTTTCAACCCCAAGTTTACTATGATACAGTTCCCTTGAAATTAATATGACAGAAAACACTTTTAAAGTCCACCTGAAATCACATTTAGTCATCCCTTTTTGTAGTCAAAAATAATGTCAATATGTTTTTCAAAATTTATTTTATGTCTAAAAGGTCTTTAATGAAATATCAGAAATGCGGGAGTGTCTGTGTTTAATTGACAGCAGCTGGCGGTGTTACACCATATAGAATGAGAGACAAAGTAAGTACTTTCAGTAAGTGATATGTACCAACATGTGCATTTGCAGATGGACGAATCCTGCGCACATAACAAGACCCAAGGCAGATTGATTGTGTGCAGGCCTTCAGGCAACACTGAATGGGTTTGAATCTTTTTACACTGTTTTAGTTTACATTTTAAGAGCACACTTCCATCAATTACAGTCCCAGGGGTTAGATAAGATTCAACAACTCACTGGCTGACTTTCTAATGCAGAACTTCGAACGAAACAGCTACGCTTGTAGCCCCCTACAAAAGGGATCAATATCCGAATCAGATGAAGAATCACTTTATTCACAGAGAGCAGGAAAGCAGAATGGATTTGTCTTTGTAATATTAGTGCAGGGACACTTTGACAGCTTGCAAGGAAAGATAAATACGTTCAGACAAACCAGGTAAGAGGGCACATGGTCATATTGAGTGCAAAAGTGCAAAACATACATATATAGGCAATCAACTATGTACAGCTATGAAAATATATGTTGCATTCAATATTTCCACGTGAATTCAGGCAGCACTGCAGTAGTGGAGAAATGTCCAGTGGTTCATGGTCTTACACTGAAAAACAGCACTAAATAAACATGAAATTATGAACACCAAACAACACTGTTACAGAGCTTGAAAAGTGTCAAGATGTCTGAAGCCTGAGGTCACACAGACTTGCACAGACGTTGAGAGTCTGACTCTTCCCCGCAGTGAGCTTTCCTATTACTCCAGTTTGGTCTCAGGGCCGCTTAGCTCTAATTACTGCACCCAAACGGCAGGGCCAATCACTAGCAGGTTAATTGTTTGATCTCTGCCATATGTACAGCCTGCCGTCATGTTAATCCACCTCTCCACACATACATGAGCCCACCACGCAGTATCCCACACGACCCAGCTATAACAACAAACCGTCTGTGTCAAGGTGAGTTTAGAAGGAAGGTCAAATCTTACCTAAGTTGCAAAGTATCAAACAGAATTTTTCTTCACAATGACTGAGTGGCACCTTTTTACATCCCTTCACACAATTTATGCGCGAGTTGTGTGGGAAATTGTGGCATTTGGAATTTTCTAAAGGGTGTAAACAGTGTAAATGAGTTTTAGCAGTAAAAGTATTGTCTGCCATGCTGTATAGCCTACAAACTGCACTGGCTTTTAAGGGCCACTTGTTGTTTAAAGTCTATGATAGCAAATATTTTACACCAATTTGGAAAAACAATTAATTTGACATTCAAAACACACAAAACATTCAGCATTTTTTTTTGGCCAGTAGCTGTGATCAGAAATGAACTCCCTCTTATTGGTTGTGGACATGGACATGCTTGATTGATAAAAGAAAAATACTGAAAAAACAATAATAATAAATGAGTATAAACACACAGTTTGAGCAACATGTTGTACCCTGTTTTTGCTTAAACCTGCATTAACTCATTTTTTGGCCACTTTTTGGCAGTGAAACGAGTTGTGAAACCAACACTAGCATATTATCACCTTTTAAAGTTAATATGGTGACTTTGTTAGTGAACAGATACAGAGCAAAAATAGCAACCTGGCGATTGTAAGTCCAATATTCACTCTCCTTTTTCATTTCCACCAACTCCTGAGGGAAATATTAGCTGCTAAATGTTCCATTATGTTCACCAGGTAGTTGCTAAGTTTGTTTGTCTGCTATTTGGTACTGAGCAGGTAGTGCATAGTTGGTTTATCAAAGCCTTTTCCTGAAATTAATCTAACAATGTTCATTTGAACTGTCGCCACATGTTGATAAAAAAGTAAAAATACATGCAAGCCATGCTCTGTTCCAAGTAAAGAGACTGTGTCCTTGTGTCCCAAGAATGTGTAGTTGTTTGAAAGGGTCATATCATTTGAAAAATAGATCACACACACGTACACACAGCTCCACACACAGTATTCCAAATAGCCTTGCCTTGATGGAAAACAGCACATCCGGGGGGAAAGGACAGATATTACACGGATCATTAGCCGCAAATATAAAAGGGAGCATCACAGCGGCCTAATGACGCTTTGATAAGCTCTGTTCTGGAAGTAAACATAATCTGTTGACTTTCAATTCTTTTGTCACACCACCAATGATAGTTGAAGCAGAATGAAGCATTCTGCTGTGAATGGGCTGCTGTCGTGCGGAGCAAGGCAATGTGGCACCCTCTTGAAGAAAATAGGAGCTGGTGGGGGAAAGGAAGTTCAACATGTAAATACCTTTTTTTTGTGTAACATTTACTAGAGGAAGAACTCAGCCAAGTGTCTACAGCTGCTTCTCATCTGGCTTGACATAAATGCCTGCTGTCTTCCAGCCTTTGCATTACTGTTGATCACTGAGTCACTGTGACTCACAATGCCTTCTGGCAGGACCAACAGTATTTACCAGTCAGAATTTACACATACCTGCGAATTAATGCTGCATAACAGACAGACATTCCCCTCTTTCTACAAGGTAAAAACCCACAGAAAGGCCCATTAAGATAAGATGCATTTATCTGAGGACATGTCAGTATGGCAGAAAAACGCCACATAGCAGTGCTGTGTTAACTTGTTTTTTACCACCGAAATACATTTATATTCTCTTTGCTTTACGTGTCCATAATTAAAACATGATGTGTAAATTTGCACGTACTTTTGTTAACTTTCTCCATTTGTGAGTGAAGGCACAAGAATTAAAGAGCAGCACTTTTGGAATTTTCGTGGCTGGAGGTGCACAGCACACATAAAGTGTACATGGGAACCGAGTGAATTAAGACCTATCTGTTATCATACATCAGAGTGTGTGTGTGTGTAACGGGCTTGCAACAATCATATTGATTTTATGTCATACTGACAGTTTGGTAATGGAGTAGAGGGTCTTCCAGTGAGGAAACTAATATTGTGGGATCAGAGGTGGTAAATATACACCAACCCACAATAAGCTAAATTAGAAGATTATAACAAAGATCCTCACAATAATCAGGATTTTGTTTGTTTTCCTTCAATGATTATTAAACTTGTGATAACCAAGGAATAGATCCAGAAGCTGACTTAACAGACAGTGTTATGGTGCAGTCAGACCAGATTTCGCTTCCCATTCATTTCTATGTGGAACTGGCCGAGACACATTGGATTCAGATCACGAATTGACCCGTCTCCTTCTCCAGAGTTCAATCTGATTGAACTTTGACAAACATTACAAGGCTGTGCAATATCATGTTGGTGTGAGAGAGGGGTTTGGATTGATCTCTCATTCAGGAAATATTGTTTTGTTTATATTCTTGAAATAATTCAAGCACCAGAGAAGGGAAGATTGGTGCTTGGTTGCAGTCAGTGCAAGGACACTGATATAGGTTAATCACAGTAAAAAGAATTATAAAACACTGCTGCTGTTGTTAGCCCGCTAGCCATGCTAGCTCCTGCAGGTTATGTTAATTCAGTACAATTCAGTTTTATTCATATAGCACCATATCATAACAAAGTACCTCAGGGCTCTTTTTCATAAAGAGCAGGTCTAGGCCAACTCTTTATATTTACAGAGACCCAACAATTCCCACCATGAGCAAGCACTAGGCGACAGTGGCAAGGAAAAACTCCCTTTTAACAGGCAGAAACCTCGAGCAGAACCAGGCTCTGGGTGGGCGGTCATCTGCCTCGACCGGTTGGGTTGAGAGAGAGAGAGAGAACGAGAGCGAGAGAGAGCAGGAGGAAAGAGACCATACAGTAGTACAGCACAGTACAATTCTACATACAGATGTAAAGTAATAGCAGTGCTAATGGTACTGATGTTAATATTAATAAAAATAATACTAATAGCAATATTAGACCAATAACAACAATAGCAGCAGCGGCCGCTGAGCAGGAGCACAGGGGCAGCAGGTGACCCGCAACCACAGATCCAGACTCCGCAGCTCCGCAACCACAGACTCCACAGCTCCGGAGGCAGAAACACTCGCAGAAAGCAACAGAAGGAAAGAGAGAGAGAGAGGAGAGAACGGGAATCAGTTAACAACTCTACCCATGCTATTTTATTTACCTCACCACACAAGTAAATTTCACCTCACAAATTGTGGTCTGACTGCAGCTTTAGCAGGGTTAAAACAAGGTTTTCCCTCATTAATAAGAAGCCAGCAAGTGGGTAAGTAAGTCAAATGGGCTAAGGCAGACAGAAAATGTCATGGCTGTGTGGCTCAATAATGTGGTAGAAAAATAAAGTCACTGAGCAGATATATATAGACTAATGGAGTAATGTGGAGCAGGTGTGCAGGCAGGTGGAGAGTCAGGTGATTGGTAAAGGGTGGGAGCACACTGATGACAACTAGTGGGTAGAAGAGGAATGGCAAAAATAGATAACACTGCAGCCATAGTGCCCCTTTCCTGGTGCATTTGTGCGTAACTGAAGGAATGTGAGGCAGAGTATTGCCTGAAAGAGCAAAATGCTTAGTCAATCTACCCTGAATAAATAAATGGAGATGTGTTGAAAATGAAAATGGCTAGTTTGGTCACAGAGAATTGAGGTCATAAAGCACAGACAACAATTACTTTGTAGGGCAGATAGTTGTCACGTTTATTCCTCTCTTCTATCAGTGTATGAGTCAGAAAATTGAAACCTTTGGAGGGGGCTCTCCACACGAGGCCGAACAATAATTGTTGTGCCTCTCGATCATGTTATATATAACTGGATCCCTCTTTACCTCATTATTGAAAATGCAAATCATCCTCGGAACAATTTAAATTCATCAGGAAAACTTCCTCGAGGTGAGAGGATGCTTGCAATAGGAGAGGGTCAACTAAGGCTCTGGTTAATCTCTGGTTCCTCTATATTCATTTTCTTTATAATCGCTCAAATCCTCAACAGCATTTAGAAAGCAATCCTCGCCCAGAGCAGTGTTTACTTTGCACACAATCTGGAAAGTCTGCTGAGCAGAGAGGAGGCACAGGAATACTGACGGCCCTGCTTCATATTCAGTTCTCTCTTCTGCGTTTGGAGTGGCCGTATGAATCCTAAAATAGCAGTAAATGGCATATACATATCGGGAATGTGGTCAGTAAAGTATGTACTGATCCACGCAACTGCAAATAAAGTCGACATAGTGTTAGTAGCACTGTGAAACCATTTGTTGATGGTTTACACTCTGAAGTGCATAATTACAGGCAATTACATACTGCTGAAATGACACACGAGAATGTGTTAGGTGGTGAGCCATGGTCCACATACTTATGATTCATCAATGTAGCTATGCTGAGACACAGTAGAAATTCATTTTTTAAGCATACAGAAGAAACGTCTTTCCTCTTTTTTCCTGCAACAGAAATAACAGCAGGTAGGTTTTCTTCACTGCTTCATTTGTTTTGATGAGACTGATGTAGTTTGGTTTCCATAGTTACCTCATGGGATAAAAAAATGCACATCATAGGATAAAAAATACAATATATGAACATTCTTGTTCATATGCATGCACAGCTTTCCACATCAGACTAATAAATTGCCTTAATGTGTGGATCTCTTGAAAGGGTTGCCACAGTATAAATGTGATTTTCAGTGTGTGGCAATGTTAAGAAATGAAAAGCCAAACCAGGTTAGCTTGATTTAAAGTCAATCTCAAACCCTAAGCATAATAAAATACCTCACCTAAAATATGTTTATTTATTCATTTTCCCAAAAAGATCTCCATGTACCAAAAATGCTACAATGGGAATAAACTGCCAAGTGCGGTTTTATAACCTAGGTGCAGGTTAAAGGGTTGGTTTGTAGATCGCACTGTGAACTAAAGCTCTTCACAAGTCCACTTGGTTTCTGGTATTTGAGACCTGAACTGGGCACCAAGTCAGGTTGGGTAGGGCCAGGTCAAATTTCAGATGTTTCCCTTGTAATCTAATAAAATTTTATCTATGCGTAAGCAGTGTTCGCAAATCACTTTTGGGAAATGGGTCACAGAGTATCAGGGACATTGTTTCTGGAATGTAATTTAAAATGCTTCGAGCACTATTATTGAAATTCCATTCACCTTTAATATATTGTGGTGGAGGCTGAAATCTCAGAGACAAATACCTGACTGATACTATCTGCATAGATACCACTAGAATAAAGTCAGAAAATGTGTGTTTTTGTAACATGAACTAACCCTTTAAAACATGATTGTCATCAATAATAGATAATACATTCTTTGTATTACAATTCGTGAATTATTAGTGCAAGTTGTCTTATAAAGTAGAACGCCTTTCATTCCCTGTGTTTCTGTCCAAAGTCAAAGCTGTAGCACTGCACCGCCTCACTGCTCAGTGTATGCCTCTGTTAACCTGGACTGTGTTGTACACGCCCTGAGGCATGCTGTCAAAAAACCTTGCCTGATGACAACCTGACAACTCTATCCATCTTATTTACCCGCTGGACAGCGCAGATCTGCCGTGGCAATCAATAACGCTCACAATTAGTTTCCCTCCTGGGGGTGAAGGCAGAGGCAGGTACACGAGGGGGTGGGGGGTACAGGGGTTGGCCAGTAGTCCCCAACACAGCTGGACAGAGTGTACGTGTGGCCCGGGTCCATGCCAGCCACATGTCCTGACATTAGCGAACATCTCTTGGGAGGCGCTGACATTTCCATATGTCCAGTGGAAAAGAGGCAGGTGTGTGTGTGACACAATTTGTCTGCAAGCATGCATGTCTGCGTGTGTGCGTTTTCTCCGTCATGTGTGAGCAGTCATGGGCATTGTTTTGTTTTTCACCTTGGCTTGATGACCTGGAAAATCTCCTCCAAAGGGCAGTGAGACGCTGAGGAGGACTCTCCGGAGGAAGCTGATGGATCTATATCAAGCTGTAAAAATAGATAACTGTCATTCGTCATCAGGGTGTCTGAGAGTTAACCCTGACCAACAGGGCTTAGCCACACATTGCGGCCACAGAGCATACAAGTCCCAGCATGCTTCAGTGTCATTTGGATGCCCTTAGCAACCTGGCATGACTGCAGGCGGGTGACTGATACCAGGTTTCCTCTTTGCGATTATCCTTTTATGCGATAAAATAGATTAGATCAGGAACAATATAAGGAGAAAAAATCAAATAAAGAAAGACATATTGCCTGAATTCAAGTGATTCATTAATCTCAGCAGGTGATATATGCAAAATATGACCTGTCATTCAGGAGTGATTGAAATGAAATGATTGAAAAACTATTTTTTTGTCCTTTATTTACCCTTTTAGCCAATGACATACCATTTGAGCACTGTTTCAAAGAAAAAACAATTAGAATAGATTAAAAAAAGTGTTAAATGATGGTACAACCTTACATGAAGAGCGTGACCAAATCCCCATTAACTACAATGAGCATCCCGGGCATTGGGACGACATTTAGCAAGTGTCAGCTTTTTTCATGTGTTGCAATTGAATTACATGGATTATTATCTTTTTTGACATACCACAAGTGTTCAGGTGAAAGCTGAATTTAAAAAAAAGGCGAAACCTTGGATGGATCACTGTTGAATGTCAACAAATGAGTTTTCCTTTAGAAATACTGTGGATATCTTCCCTTTCCTCTCGTCTCTCTGCTCTGTTTCACTTGGCTCAGTTACCCATCATGATGTCTTTTTACCTTTCTCACACTCACACTTCTTAACTCATCCAAATGCTTATCTGGCAAAAGTACAACACATCAAAAAGCCACATTTCCTCTTTTATGTTTTAAGAAATTATTAATGTTGCCAAACCCTTTTAAAATCCCAAGAGAATGGCAAATACATATTCGATTTCCCTAGAGGGCAGCGAAGAAAGTCTGCACAAGCAAGTTGTTCTGCAGGAATACTGCACCGCAGTGAAAAATGTATTAATTCAGCATTACAGAAATGCTAAACAAATAAGAGATGTACCCTCCTTTAATAAATGAGGCTTCAGCAACGAGAAACCTGAGGACAATTGTTTCTCAAGGCAGAGGCAGTACTTCAGGCAGGAGCAAGAATGTGCTATTTTGTAGTATTTAGGAAAGAAGTCTAATTTATCCATGTTCACTACAAAAAAACGTATCTTGATTGTTATTAAAAAGAACACATTTTCCTTTCAGTGCCCCACTAAAAGAAGTCTAAAATACTGCTGAAAAGTAAAATAATCATGAAAATAGCTGAAGGATATAACCTAAAAACTGAAGTTGTGTCAGTTTAACTGTACAACTTGTATATCTCATCAACCTGGATGTCCTTGAAGGTTAAAGACAGGGGTCTCAGCAGCCAGTGGCGCCATTAAATCACTGTGGGTGTCAGCGTTAAACTTTGATCATGACAAATAATGGTGTTTTCATGTGAGCCCACGCATTGGGCATCAATAAAGCCTAATGGCGTGTCAGGCCTATTAATGGATTACTGCACAGAGCTCATAAAAACACAATATCCCATCAAGTCTAAAGGCCCTAATGATCCCACAGTGTCTAGTAAAGTCACTGTAGGTCCCATCCCCTGATGGATATCAGCTCTTAGTCCATTTCATCTTACTGCTCTGAGATTCTGAGAACAGAGAAGTAAAGGGAGGACGAGCTGTGGTATGCAAGAGAGGAGACTCCCAGTGTAGTCTTAAGGGTAGTAAAAAATGTACTGAATATTAAACTGGTAGTTAAGGTGAAGAAAAATGTGTTGGTTTATGTGATATGAAGGGAAAATGAAGGTTTTAACGCCACAGATTTTTCAAATCATACCATAGTGACTTCAAAGAAAAAGTTCAACATTTTGGGAAATATGCTTATTCACTGTCTTGCTGAGAGTTATATGAGAAGCTTAACACCACTGTCATGTCTGTACGGTAAAAAAGCTACAGCCAGCAGCCGGTTAGATTTAGACTGGAAACAGGCGGAAACAGCTACACTCATGCTGTCCAAAGTTAACAATATTTGCCTACCAACAACTAAAGCTCACTGATTAACACATTATACTTTGTTTTATCTGTACACAAACAAATATAAAGATGACAAGTTGTGGTTTTATGGGGAGTTACATGCTGGAACTGAACAGCCGGATGCAGTCATTTCCAGCAGTCACCTGTGGATAGCGCGACCGCATCACTATAGACACAGTAGATCTATCGTAGAGGTTTTCAAAGTGTGAAGCGGGCCTCCCCCGGGGCTCCAAACAGTTTCAGGGAAGGCTCAGTGAATGGAAGTGAAGAAATATTACATTAGTTATCAAACAGAGATCACATAGAATAGCCTTGTTGTCAGAAACTAATAAATGCCTCAGGACATTTTTTTAATGTATTTGGTGAAGTCTGAACTTGTGTCAAACAGCAATATTAGGCTATCTTTGCTCAATTGTTGAGTGTCTATGGGATCAAATAATATAATCAGGATCCCATAGGCATCCAGGAATTGAGCGAAACTAAGCAAGTAAACTAAGAAAAACCTTAGTTTACTTGCACCTTTTCCCACGCTTTGTCTGAGGGGGCACCCACAGTCTCAGACTTTGAAAACCCCTGATGCATGATAAGGCTGTATCATGTCTGTCTGAAATGGCTGTATCCTCACTACCCTGCATTATCATAAACTACTGTATGATGAACTGGTCATAGGCCACATCTCTCGCCCATGTGCACACGCTGCCTCACTCCCTCATCCTCTTCTTGCAGTTTTCATGCTTGACTTTAATGTTCTTGACTGTGTAGTTACTGTGGCTGTGACATACACATCTTGGTGTTAAACCTTCTAAAAATGGTGTAAAATGTTGTTAATAAGTATCCTGGCCATTCAAATAAAAAACAAGCAGTATTTAGTATGATGTCATTATATAGACTGACATTCTCTCAGCAGCCCCAACTCCGATTGACTTCTAATGTCGTTGTCTTCTAAGGAAATGTCACCATGTTTAACTAATGACCTGCACTCTGTGGTTGACACCAAGCAAAATCCCCAAACTCACTCACAGTGACACAGATGGAAAGGTGGCTATATGACTACTACACAAGGATTTCCACTCTACACAGGTATCAAATGACAGGCAAACACACTATTAATATCAGCATCAACACAGTTAGAATAGAAGCCATGCACTGCATCAGGTACGTGAGGCTGGCGGTCAGCTGGGTAAACCAAAACAGCAACACTTAATGCTCAGCATGGCTCGGCATCAGCACACTCACTCCAAGCTGGTGTATTGAGCAGCCAAAATGCTCTTCCTCCCAGTCCCCGGCAACTCTGCCACTGCCGTCATCGCCACACACCACCTCTCTCTGCCTCATGTGATGATGCTCCAGGTGGCTAACACACCTGACAACACCCCGCTTATTATCAAGCAGGAAGTGTAAAGAAAAAGAAATACCAACACCAACCCCTCACATTCTCAGGCTTCTATGAATAAACATATCCATATCTGTCTAGAAATAGTTCAGCCTTTATACATTTGCATTCGTCCACACTTATATTCATGACACAAACATATTCTTCTTTAGAGCTTGATTTATCCAATTCAGAGTGATTCATTGTCTACATTATTCCAAAGAAAAAAAGTGGAACAAATCTTAGACATCAATATTGCATCTCTGTGATAGATGTAAGGTATAGGAGGGCACACACACACCAACATTTTGGGAGGGTATTATTCATTGGTTTTCTTTTATTTATGACAGAAAGATACAGGTGGATTACGACCTGGGTCTTTTTAGTTGCTCTGATGATGGTCTTTTGTTGTCTTTCAATATAGAAATGGAAATCTGCTAGTTTTCCAGGATTTTGTGGCTTGATGAAATGACCCACCCACTATACCTGGAGAAAATTTGTAATAATTTAACTGACTGATCTGGATAAAGATATGGACTCTAAACCCCAATAAGAACTGTGAAATAACATTGACTTTCCTGCATCCTACTTCTGCTGATAGTATTTGCTACCGGCACGGCTCTAAGGGAATGTCGGTCTGTTGGTTGGTTGGCCAGTCCACCAGTTTGGTCCAGACCGAAATATCTCAGCAACAATTGGATGCATGGACAGGAAATGTGGTACACACATTCATGTTACCCACACAACCTCCTGTGGTTTCCTCTTGAACCACTATGAGGTTGACATTTATGGTTTTGAGTGAAACAGTCATTCAGACATTCATGTACCTCTCAGGATGAAATGTAATCACTTTGAGGATCCCCTGACTTTTTTCAGTTTGTCCAGTACTTTGGTGTATGACCACATACCTGCAGAACATTGTTGAATTGCAACAAGCTATGTTTAGTTCTAATTAGCACATTTTAGCATGCTGACATGGTGAACACGGTATACATTAGACCTGTTTTACATCAGTATCTAAGTATTGTTATTGTGAACATGTTAGCATGCTGATGTTAGCATTTAGCTCAACTCACCAGTGTGCCTAAATACAGCTTGACAGAGCCACTAGCATGGCTGTAGACTCTTAGGCTGCTTTCAGACAGAATCAGGCATTGCAGCGATTAAACACAGTTGCTCGATAAACAGTGGAATATTACGGTAAACAGCTAGTGCTACAATGCTACATGCTAAACAAAGTTGTTCTTCACCTGGGCGTCTGCCGGTCTGACCGCCGCCGTGATTGGCTGCTGCAGCGTGACGTCGGGTTGCATTTCTCTAAAAGTTGATTCTGTTTTAACCTTTCGCCGCAGGCCACTGCGTTTCTTTTGGCACACCCAGCGGCCCACACCGCCACAGCCTGAATGCACCACCCACGTTCGAATGAATGGCAAAACCAGCGTTTTTTTGCCGCAGCGCCTGATTCTATCTGAATGTAGCCTTAGTCTTGTTTCTGTGAGAATAGCGAACGTCACAGGCAAATAAGTAAGTAATTAGACTACTATCTAGCTCTCTTTGTTTGTTTTTCTATTCATTCTGGTTTTGTTTGGGGGTGGGGGTGTAATGTTAAAAGCACTGGGTTTAGATACTTTGAAAGACATTTAATAAAATTGTAGAAAATTGCCTTTTTTCCTCTGCCCACCTGTGTCGATCTACCTGTTGTTTGGTGTAACAGCTTCACTCACCACAGGTCAAATCCTTTCATCGCTTCCTATGATTACAATCTTATCTGATCATTATTCACTTATCCAGAAACTCCTTGCCACCCCTCCCCCTCCTGTTCCTTCTGGTCTCACTGCTACTGTTGCTGCTGTTACTCTGTTGTTGCATCTCATGTAGAGATCCCGACCGGGGATTTGAACTGATGTCTGTAAATCTTAGCGTAAATGTTAGCCTAAATGACAATTAGTGTTGTCCTGATGGCGTCTGTGTAGTCCTAATACACGGGGCCTCTAGCCAGAGTGGTAAACATGTGTTATGACAACTTCCCTGTGCTTGTTTCTCAGGGAGCCGCAGAGGAGGCTGTTTCATTCAGCCACCAGTGTCAGCTAATTATTTCTGGCCCCCCGTTGTTCAACACGTTCAGTCTCTCCCCGGCCGGCCCCCCTGCTACGCTGCACTCCAAGTCTTCCCCGACTCACTCCCCGTCTTGTGTATCTCTTCAACTCTCTCTCTTCCTCCCAGTCTTTCTTTATCTCTCTCTGTTTGTTTCTCTCTCGGCTTTCTTAGAGTGCCTCTCCAAACACTCTGTTAAATAAAGATTCCACTCCAGGCAAAACAAACCCAAAATTCAATCAGACGTGTATACACAAGCCTGACTAATGCCTGCACGGCCACTCACTCACACGCACACAGAATATATTTACAAAACCCATGCAGGTACACACGCATAAGCAGGACCTCATTAACACACACACAAATGCACACACACGTGTGAAGAAGTTGGTACGCAGCATGAACGATTCTTGTTGTATTTCAGAGGCATATTCCCCACTGTGGGTTTATTAAAGACAGAGTATGTTTACAATGTTGTTTTTGCTAAATAATCCAGTGATACTTTACATTTTAACATAAATAATACTCTGCATGCTAATTAAAAAAAGCTCATTTACATTTTTGTTGCTGAAGCTCGTAATTCAAAAAAATATCTTTAATTATTTAATGAAGATAGCAAATAACCAAGCAGTGCATACTCCATAATCTTAGAATTGTTGGAGATGTAAGCACTCTTTGTAATACAGAAAGGGATGCATAATAATTAGGCTGTTTATTAAATATTGTAATGCTGCCTGTGGCTGAGTGCCTGGAGCCCTGTCTGTTCTGCCCCAGACTTCATCCATTTTTTCTACTGTTAGACTGTTAGAAGTCTCAGCTTAATATATAAAGGAGTAGTTCAACATTTTGGGAAACACAAGCATTTCTTGCTTTCTTGTGTTATGTTAAATGTTATGTACGGAGCTGGAGTCAGTATGTGGTTAGCCTAGCTTAGCATAAAGACTGGAAGCAGGTGGAAACAGCTAGCCTGGCTCAAAAACATGCAACCAACACCTCCAAAGCTCACTAATAAACACAATATATAAACAGAAATGGGGGCGGCACGGTGGTGCAGTGGTTAGCACTGTTGCCTCACAACAAGAGGGTTCTCGGTTTGTCCCCACCGGTCAGCTGGGGCCCTTCTGTGTGGAGTTTGCATGTTCTTCCTGTGTCCGTGTGGGTTCTCTCTGGGTACTCAGGTATCCTCCCACCATCCAAAGACATGCAGGTTAGGTTAATTGATGATTCTAAATTGCCCGTAGGTGTGACTGTGAGTGTTTGTCAGCCCTTTGATTGACTGGCGACCAGTCCAGGGTGTACCCCGCCTCTCTGAGGATAAGCGGTAAAGATAATGGATGGAAGGATGGATAAAAAGAAATGTAAAAATTACAATTTGTGATTTTAGGAGGAGATATGTAGTGGAACTATTTCTTGGCGAAAAACAGCTGCAGGTGCAGTGACTATGCGCAGCATCAAGAAGCCTTGACATCAAAGTGAGTTTGCAAGGTTTGTGCAGGTACGGAAACCAAAACCTGTGCTAAGTGATCAAATCTGGCAGCCCCCCGCTATAGCTGGAGACACTGCACAGCTGCTACACTTGGCAGATGGATAAGCCTTTATTTGTCAAGAAATCATATCAACACATTACTCTCCCCTGAAATCACATTGTCGTTTTCACAGTTCTGTTCATGTACAGATTATAAGAAGATACATTGTGTAAATTAATGAGCTTTAGAGGCGTTAGCAGGTGTATTTTTGAACTTTGGACGAAGGCAAGCTAGTTGTTTCCCCCTGCTTCCAGTGTCTATGCTAAGCTAGGCTAAACGCCTCCAGACTACAGATCTGTACAGACATAAGATTGAGCAAATAATCATAATTCCCAAAATGTTCCAACAAAGATGGATATCTTAAATGCAAATGGACCTTTTTTAATTGAATTTTATTTACATTTTCCATGAAACATGGTCAAGAGAGCAGCAGCATTTAGCCTACAATAGAATAAAAACAGACAGTGGAATGATCTGAAAAGGCAGATTATTTACTTATTCAAAACAACAGCAGCTCCTGTAGGATGGATCAGCTGCAGCCACTGAGTCTTTGAACTCAGTAAGAGACACTAGTTGTGAGACATCCTGCATGCTTTTCCACCGTGGGGTTTCAGAGAGCTTTTATTTTTTTTCTCACCCATGTTGAACCTTTAGGTACAGTCAAAAGAACAATAGATGTATTTTGAGGCTTTAAATGGTTTGTTTGCAGTTGTGTTGTTTTTCTGTATCTGAAACAAACTGAAGGAAACTGAAGAGAAATCTTTAGTTTTAATATATCTAAAATCAGAAAACATTCACCAATTTGGGTGTGATTGTATTTTCTTTTCTCACTGTTTTTAAATTGAATTATGTTTATATGTATATTTCAAGTCTTTTCAGCATTTATATTAAGAACCCATGACTGAATGATCTGTTGAACATTTTAATGCAGTTCATAACCAAAAGACGAAGCTTTTGATAAAAAAGGCTACGTGCCAGTCTCTGTCAGTTTTCAAGGTGATGGTAAATGTAAGGAAGGAATGAGAGAAGACAATAAAAAGGAAAATGTCACCTGTCAGCCACCACGTTAACCACAAATGTTTGCATTTCATTTCATGTTCAGGCTCGCTTTCCACTCAGTGTGACATACAGTATATGTATACAACCTGACATTATAAATTCTCAACATTTGCACTGGACAGGATGATTCGTAAGCAGCTTGAAAAGTTGACTTGATAGAATGAACTGTATATATGACCCTAGTTTTCTTATTTTTTATTTTTCAGCTATGTTGCACCCATTTCCACTGCTGCAAGTAACTTACAGCCTAACAGGAGTATTTCATCACAGAGATGGTGCAACACTTCATCCTAACACACTTATTCCCAGAAGTCTTTTAAGCCATTTTCCAAACATTTTTTAAGACAAAGCCAAACCCTTTGATGATGGCCAGCCACAAGAGTTATATTACCTTTAAGGTTCTTTAAGGTTTTTAATATTTGTACATTTCTTTGTGTGTGTGTGTGTGTTTACTGTTGGCTACTGGCAGCATCAAAGGAGCAACTGGGAATTTCTTAGACTGGGGAGATGATCTTTAAAGCATTTTTTGCTGCATTAAGTCTGGCATTTAAACGTATATTCAAGTGAAAGCACAGGTGCAGGCACAGGTGTTTTTTTAATTAT
Source organism: Maccullochella peelii (assembly GCA_002120245.1). NCBI lineage: Eukaryota > Metazoa > Chordata > Actinopteri > Centrarchiformes > Percichthyidae > Maccullochella > Maccullochella peelii. Next base: position 24,131 of record LKNJ01004551.1, read on the forward strand.
TATTATCTACAAAATATATCTATAAATATAAATATCTGTTACTATGTTCCAAGCTTATCTTTGCACTGGTCACAGTCTGGATTGAACTTAGTGGCCGACCAATTATTAATAACAGTTACATTTTCAACCAGATCCCAAATGAAACCAGAACCCTTTTTTAGCTATTAAGTCATTTTCTCATTCCTCCTTTATTCCTTTCAACAACGACACTTGGTTATTTTAAGACCTGAATATGGATATTAGGAAAGAACCAGTATGTCATATGCATGGCAGAAAGCAGCATATAATGGGTTTTTTATTGATATAGCAGGACAAAAAGACTTTGTCTTAAAATGAAAAATACATATTTAACTTCAGAATTAATTGACCGAATTTCAAAAACTTCTGCAATTTTTGGTTTGTTTGTTTCTTTTTTGGTTGTGGACATTTAAAAAATACTCTGGTTAAACTTATGGTTAAAATTTGGGTCACAAACTACAGTAAAATAAGTCAATGCTAGACACTACTTGAGTACAAATCAATCCATCCATCTGTCCATTATTCTTGCCACTAATAATATTTGGATCAGGGTTGCGATGGCAACAAGTACAGAAGATTTCCCCATGGCAGTCACAGGCCACCTGGGAGATGTAGTCCCTTCACTGTGTCCTGGTTGGTCATGCTGGAGTAGCTGACTTACTTGGGGGCCTTTAAGACGTTCTCCACCCGCCTGAACTGACTCTGCTACAATGCAGAGGACCAGCCACCCTGCAGAGAAACCTCATTTCAGCCGCTTGTATCCCCAAAGTCATTCTTCATTACAGTGAGCTTGTGGCTGTACAGGTGGTGAGGAAGGGTCAGGCCTATGATTGACCTGCTCTGTGTGTGTGTGTGTGTCCTCATGAAGGTAAGGCTGCAGGCACCAACAGGTTTGGTCTGATTAGCTGTGCTAATCATTGCTTCAGGTATACACCACCTGTAATTCACAGACACACATCTCTTTCTCTCTCTGTGTTGTGAGAGCCAGCGGGGTCTTTGCCATAATTCATGTGAATAAATGGAATGTTTAATGTTCAGGGCCATGTTTGATTTAGTGTAGATGGAGGTTTCTGCAGCACAGATAACGCTGTCTGCAGGCATCCTCTCACTCTCATCATTCATCATTACATGGCTTTTTATGACAGAACATATTCTGGGGGACACAACAAGATGTGCATTTAGAGATTAGGGCAGAGTGTTTGCTGTTATCTTGAAAAAAAAAGACTCTCAAAAGAAAAAAACAGATTCTGATATTCATGTGGGGGAAATTATTCGTCTGCATCCACTAAATTCTTTTACAGCTGTCGTACCTCTAACAGCAGACAGACTGTATTATATGATTACCATAAAAAGGTGTTTTTTTTAACACAGAGAAGAAAGGGTTGTGACAATATATGAAGTCCCTTTCTTGAAGTCCCCGTGAATAACAAACTAATGGATAATGTGGATTCTACAGATTTAAGCAACAACATTGTTCACAATTCAGGCGTGGGAGATTTGGGGATCTCTTATTTTCCAGGGTAACTCATCACTGGTAGTTTCAGAGAAGAAAGTTTCAGAGTAACTGAAGTGTTCATAAATGGTAAATCATGGACATGATTGATTGCTGTTATGATACTGATCACATATCAGTGATGCTAATTATTAGGCATCGTTTATAGCTGACAAATGCTGCTAAATGACTTCCAACTTAAAACTGTACTGCATACTGTTGCCCTTAGGCCTTTAAAGAAGACGAGTGAAGTGACTGTGTGGGGAAGATAGGGAAGATACATTTCACTCTTTTGCATGTTTACTCGACAATAAAAATATTTGACAATACAAATATGAACATGTGTATGAACCTCTAAAGAAATCTATCTTTCTCTCTTTTTTATCATATCATATAGTAAAGGGGTTTTCTGTTTGTTGCCTCAGGGCAACGTTGTGCAGTTAGGTTACTTTTCAGAGTAGTATTGTGCTCAATGAAGGACATATCCACTGATATCCACTTGCTGCACAATACAAATGTTCTGAACAAATACTATATTAAACCAAATTAAAAGAGTGCTTATTTCCAATGTATTTCACTTAATAAATGTTCTGAAATTCTATCGGATTTTTCTTGGTGTTTTACTACCCTTACAGCATAGTGTTGCTGATTAAACACAAAGATCCCTGGGGGTGGGGGGTTACAAAGTGCTTTATAAAAATAAAAGAAAAACGGCAGATAAAAGAAAAAACAAATAAACACAACACAGGGATTATAGACAAGTAAAAAAATATAAAATGGAAAGAGTGGAGTGATAAAACCCAGCAACATAATGTATATTATACATTATGTTTTCTATCCCCTGTATGTTATGTTGTTATGAACTCATGCAACATAAACTTTTAAATGCATGTGCAGTAGATAAGGCACCACATTAACTAAGTAGCAGAGAGCTTCCATAAGCCTTTCCTGCCATCTTGGGAGAAAGCAACCGCTCTGCCTTATGTGCGCTGTGAATCACAGGCTGAGGTGGCGTGCATCCTTTCATTTGTTTCCTCCACACAGCAGTTGGTGCTAACAGATAAAAACAATCAATCACATGCACATACACACAAACACACTCAGATATCCTGTTACACATAGAACAGAGCAAGCTAACACGGTCAAAATGCTTCCTTATGGTATGGACACTTATGGTATGGGCGGGATCATTGCACACACAATATTGATGTTAGAATTATATCTTCTCAATCAATTGACTTGCACAGTGGAGATTCATGATGGTGGAGTCTGAAATCAGTTCTCCATCCTTAAAGTCCAGCACAGAGCCAAAGGACACTGAGATTATGTCCTCTGTATATTACACCAGGGCCAAAAGTAGTGACATAACATTTCTTCACTCAACCAAAGAGAGAATTTTCCCCTTAGTGCACAGAAAAACACATAGCTCAGGAGAAACACTTTTGAATTGTTGATTTAATATATTTTAATGGAACGAAATGTCACTCGTAAAGTTCCAACATGGCGAGGAGGGAGCACCGTGACATGGCCCTTCAAATTTTGAAGAAATCACCTGTCAAATCGCAGAAGTCAACCAACTAATGACAAGGTGGCAAAGGATCTGCGAAAACAAATCTGTATTCCCACCTATTCTTTCATTGCAGTCCATCACAGCTCAGTGTGCCTTGTGTTTCTCCAAATGAGACCTTATAGACTGCTACAACCAGTTCTTGTTTGCCTTTTAAACAGATTTGGTTGTTTAATAGGACATTTGTTTGTATTACTATGGGTAACTGTGAAGTACAGCCTTATTACTATAAGCAGTGCATCTACAGTGGAGTTTAAATGGACATTTTAAAATTATTGAAACATATAGAAGCAGCAGAGTTACAAATTACTACACTGACAAGTGCCTCAATAGACCAGAAAGCAATACATTCATCTCTCTATTTTTCCACCTTTCTGTGTGTGTCAAAGCGCTTGCTTTCGCTATTGAGCTCTGTTTCTACAGTACATGGAATAGTGAATGCAACATGTCCAATCACGTTGCCATGGGATTGTTGAATATCACTCTGCAAAGTGCAGCAAATCACGATACAAATCAGAAATAGATGAGTAGGTAGGTAGTAGGTACCAATATTTCATAGAGTAACAAAATAAATCCTGGAACCCACTGAGCTTCACAGATTGATGACATAATATTGAACCACAGGGTGGAATTTTTCCCTCACAAGCCCACACTCATATTTTAGAAAATCTGCCCTAAAGTGCCAGAATCTGAAAGTATAGCACTGATGCATAATACATGACAGTGCACACACAACACATGTATTTTCATCTTTGCATGGTAGAAGGCAAAATCTAAAAGCCTCAGAGCACGTGAAGGAGGGAGCTCAGTGCCTCACATACAGTAAGTGCATTATAGTCTGGAATGACATGCATCTCTAACTCTATTCATTCCCTCCATCAGTGCATTTGCCGCTATGAGACTATAGCGTGAAACACACACACACAAACACAACCAGAAATGCACTCAAAAACACAGTAACAGATACAGACAGACTAAAACAAGTCACACACATGGAAGCACATTAAGACACAAGTGCACACACACACACACACACACACACACACACACACACACACAGGGAAAGACGCAGTCAGAGACTGTTTTGATCAGACTACACACACACACACACACACACATACATACACGCTCTCGAAGCGCTAACTGAATCAGCCAGTCTGTGTAACAGCCTGTCTGCTCCCAGCCAGAGCTCATCTCGCCCGAGCTGCTCGCTCACCTCTAAATGAGGGCTGTCAAGCGGAGCCACAGTGACGCCTGCCACCTCTAATTGGCAGTGCATTAACAATGAAATCAGGCTAATTAGCCAGAGCATGGTGATGAGGAATAATATTCTCACTGTGTGTGATTGTGGCACATGGCTACTTTCCCCCGGAACAATAGAAGCAAATTAGAAGACTTGATGAGTAAGAGAAGAAGAGATTGGACAGAGAGAGTGACAGGAAGTGAGAGAAAGTGAGCTCAGGTTGGAGGTTAGTTTGCGTTCAATTTACTCAATTCTACAATTTAGAACAGCAATACTTTTCTGATGAAAACAGCATGAAAACAACTAATCAATCTTCTTTCACACCGGCAGTCTAACTTATGTGAGTTGTATATTCAAGCCCACCACGGGCATCATAATAGAAAGCAACTGAAATAACAAGGCTACAAAATAAAATAATATTATATTAGGTATTGGGGTTTCAGAATAATGGGCCATCGGAACAATGGTCAGTCCCCCATATTGTTTGCCTTTTTGGGCACTTCTGTATTTTATGCTTTTTTTTTTCACAGCAGACATTTTGAAATTGTCATAATAGGAAAAGCACAGGTGTTACAAATAACATCAACAATGGTTCTGTTCTATTCAAATGTCCCAGTAAGTCATGACAGTGTGACAGTGAGCCAGCACGCACAATACCAGGGTCCTGAACTCAAAGCAGCAGAATGCAATTCAGCCATCTTTAATTGTATTATTTAATGTACACCTGTGCTTTTCCTACTTTGAAAAAGGCCTTTTCGATATATTGGAGCTTTCAGAAAAATCATAATTTCCCAGGCATAATTATGACTTGGGATGTTGACGTGAATGTTATTTATAAGGTGGAAACTGATAATTACCAATTAACTTTGACTTGACAGGAACGTGGCATCAGTTTGAAGTGAGGTCACCAAACTCAACGTACCAGTAAGAATGATAACTTGTAAGTCCACCACATTTATATTAATGAAGGTAGACTAAATATTAGAAACACCACTCAGTATAACGCAATATAACTGCATTAGCTTCAGCTACTGTATATGTGCCTAAAAAAGTGGCAACTGAGTGTATATCCATGCATAGTCTACATAATTTAGGCAAATTCTTGCTGCCTCTACCTGCTTGACTTGAACATCATCTGGATACTCATTTTTATTTAAATTAGACAATTACACAGATGCTCCCTTTGGTATATTCCCACATTTAAGATGTTACCAAAATATATTCCAAGTATATAGAATATATATAGATAAATTTACGCTCAGTCTACAAGTACAGTAATACAGAGTTTTGGTAACTCAAATACACAAATATTAACAAAAAGACCAAGACAGACTTCATGACAGATGATACACAGGCCATAGGATAAAGAGATTGAGGCCTCTTTCTCCCAGTTCTGTATTAATTCCACCCGCACACAGAACATCAGCCAGTTTGAAATTCCTTGCATAACCTGTTCTAAATCGCTTGAAAAGAGCATTGATTGGCCACAGTAGATAAAAAGTCCATCCTTAAACAGGCTCAGGGGAGCCGTGGCATCGGGTTTGGAAAGAGGTAGCAGCCTGAAGACAGTCGGGTAGAGAGCAGAATGAGTAATGAACAGAAACAAAGACATTAGAATGAGTAACAGTATAGACTACAGTCTCTGTGAGGGGGAGATTCAAATGTGTGACCCCTTAGTAAGTGTGTGCCTACTGTATGTATATTGCATATGTATTTACGGGTGCAAGTTAAATGCAAGTTTCCATGTGTATATGTGTGTGTTTTCATGCATCACAAATGACTACAAAGAATGCCTCACTTCCCTTTAGTAGTATGCAGACAGTTTAGGTTTTGTTTGCCCTGAATTTGAGATACATGTATCTGTCTCAGATATTTCAGCATCCACCTCAATACAATGCAAGTGAACAGAATTTCATTTTTTGGTGCTCAAAATTGAAAAAATTACATTTAATGACAACATCTCTTGCAGAAACAAGCGTCCCTGTTTCTGTTGGATAATCCACAGAACAGTTTCGGTAGAAAGTAGTTCCAATGCAAATTGTTGAGAGATGAGTTTTCTCACATTTGGATAAACCAACCCTTTAAGACTTGGCTTTAGGGTTAAAGGTCTTACTGAGAGTTACAGGAGAAGATTGATGCCACCCTGATGCTTGTACGTTAAATATGAAGCTACAGCCAGTACCCGTTTATCTTAGATTAGTGCCAGGTTAAGATTCGGGTTAGAAAACGTTCAGGATCATGTTGGAGAGGGTCCTCACAAGTATAGAAATCCAAATTTGTGTGCGTGTCTATATGAGTGTGTGAAGCAGAGATGTGTGTATCTTTACGGGGACATATACAGTGATGTAAATGCTGATGCAGCTATACACCCCCCATACACATTTACCCTGTGCCAGAATGCATTAGTTATACTAGGTGATTCACACACACATACACACACACACA